>JAGFPH010005718.1:17853-47310 GCA_018207615.1 Philaenus spumarius
AAATGTTTTAACCATGCCAGTTGGTTTAATATTCGTCTATTTATACCGTTTATATATACATAAAACGTAAAAAATGTTATAATTATATGTAGAATACATTGTTGTAAGTATGTTTTATTCTAAAACTATACTTTCTAAGGTCTAATTTTAAAGAATGAATTTTTATAGGTTTTTAATAAGAACGTTAGCGATCTGACAAAATTCTGTATGTTCGGCCAGTAAAAATTATAAAAAAAATGTAAATATTAAAATTAAGCTATGCTAAGGCTGATATTATGTTTGTAAGGTTATTTTATAACAATTAACAAAAAAATAAATTTACTTCTCTATAAAAAACATTAAATTTTTTTTTTCCATTTTGTCCCACAATTAGATAATAACCCATACATAGAAAGTGACTCTTGATATAGATAAGAGTGTTGAATTTTCTTTGTTGGATTCTTTAATACAGAAAGTCGATAAGTACATTGACAGTTACAATTATCGCATATATTATTTCTCAAGACCATTTTTTTGTCGGTACGCCATAACTTCCTTAATACATCATCAAATTACATAAATAAGGCATCATTTTAAAGCTTTCCTTAACCGTTACACCGAAAAAATAGACAAACAGCTTAAAATTCATGTTTTAATAACAAAAATTGATTAAAAAAACTTTTATATTATACTTTGTATGTTCCTAATGAAAGGCGCCTCTATTAACCATCTGTTTAACTAGCATGACAGCTGTTGGTTAGATTGTTTACACTGTAAGATTGTATAGGGAAACTGTTATTTATAAACCAATGTAAATAAATAAACTTAATTAACTGAATTAAATCAACGTGTTAAATCAGGTAAATGTAGGCATACTCCGAACTTGCGAAATATTCGCACGGGTCAGCTAGTATTTATTATTATTTGAGGATTTTTCCATAACTTTTCTATAACTTTTTAAATGGAAAGTTATACCCTTTAATTACACATTTTTAAATCTGATAGCATAGATTATGAATAATAAATAGATCTTGCATCCATACGGGGGCTGTGTGCCGGAAAAAAGGTTGTCGCGAAAATAGTACATGATCGCGTCACGAGGTAGCGCTAGGGAGAAATCATTGGTAGTGATGGGACAACCGACTAGTTTTTCCAACCGATGAATCATCCGGTTGTTTTTTTACCAATTCGGTTTTTTTCATCCAGATGATTCATCTGGATGGTTTCAATGGTTTCATATTACTCAGCTAACTGAATTGTTTCATCCTACTGATTTATAATAAATGAAAACATTCATAGGGTGATCATTCTTATAATGGATTAATGGATAAAGTTACTAAACGCTTGATTCATTTTTTCAGTAAATTATTACAATCATAAAAATTGTTTTATTGGTAACGTTTTAAACTTCACAATTATTTTGTGTTAATTAAGACCTAAATCTAAATAATATAAAATAATACAATTTAAATGAAAACAACTAAACAAAAAAATTTAATAAAAAAATGACTCATAACTATTCAAAGAAAATCATAACGGAAAACAAAAGAGTACTTTACAAATCTGAATGAAATGAAAGCCTTTTAAAATGAACAGAAAATCTATTAAAGCAGTTCAGATATAAAATTTTAAACTTTTCAATTATTTTTGGTTAATTTATAGCTAAGTCTGAATAATATAAAATCATACAATTTAAATGACAAAAATTTAACAAAAACAAATTTAAATTTAAAAAATCACATCAGAAAACAAAAGAGCACTTTCACAAGTGTAAATACAAATCACAAAAAAAACATACACGAATTTAAAACAGATTTAATTCGGTATATTAATTAAACTCACAAAAATATCACGCTCAACAACAGTACCAAATTTTGTACAAAATATGAATATAGTTATTAAAACTTTGCGAGGAAAAGTCTGTAGTTAGGTACATAGAAATTAGGCAAAGAAGGGAGAATTGGTAGATGAGTGAAACAGGTGACGGGTGAATTATACAATAAGAGAGTTGCTAAGACGTAAACAGATGATTAACTCAAATGGCTGACTGGATGGGTGGAGTGGTGGGGCAAATAGAACGGATGATTCATCCAACCGATTGGGACAATAGCAACCGAATGAATCGGTTGTACGGCGTCAACCGAATGAATCGTTTGTTTTCATCCGATTGTTCCCATCACTAATCATTGGTAGCATTGGTGTTTCATACAGCTTCCATCGTTTCCCCAATAGATAACGCCACTATCGTCGAATTTCCAGTGGAACAAAATATTGCATTGGATCGGAGTTCTATTAGATTATCCAAATACAATGCTGATAGACAGAAAGGAAATCATATTATTTTTTTGAAAAATGAACAATTTTTAAGATAATTAACAGTTTTTTAAATTTTGAAAGTTTCTACAATTTCTTATAAACTTTAGGAAATGTAAAACAGTATTACATTTTGTTAGTCAAAGCTAAATACTTTACTCTATTTTGAATTAAACAAATGGAATATTGTCAATTTTCATATTGATTATTTATAATTTGATAAATTATTTTTTATACGCTTAAAATGGAATACATATGTGTAATGTATAATGTGAGAAAATATATTAAATATAATGTTCTGCAGATTTACGGATAACTGAAAATATACTTAAATTACTTACTTACAATTTTTAGGAGTTAAGAATAATTTGTTATTTGAATAATTAATTATGCAATTTCAAAATATGATGTAATATTTTTTGACAATATATTGACTTGTTAATTCGTTGACCCTTATTCTCCTCTAATATTAATACTGATAAAAATATAAATCGGTCATAGAAGTTATCACTTCCAACGTGTGGTCTTAAGCACACCCAATTTGTTTTGGTTGTTTGTTGTTGATGTCGTCCTCAATGTTGTCGTGAGCTATCTTCATTCTCCCTATATCACTTTTTTAACCGTTTAAACCACGCAAAAGCATGAGTTCATAATAAACATTCATCACTGTATACTTTTGTAATAAGAATGAGTTACTGTTTTCCAAATTTCAGATTATCATAATGCTTTTTTTAAAAGCTAAGTAATTTTCTGATGGGCTGAAAGCAATAGAATGGAGTGGGAGAATCTCACGCGTTTAAGCTGTTTAGTGTTTCACCTTAAGGCTTAAACAATATTAAAGTGTCTTTCTAATATTTCAAAAAATATATACTATGTACTAGTAATAATCATAAAAAACTGAAATCTTAACTTCAGGCTAAATAGGAATACATAAAAGCTACAATTATTAGGCCGGAAACGTAAATGTATTCAAAGAGTAGCAAACAAAGCTTCTGAAGATGGGGTCTACCCGAAACGCGTCAAGCGAGAGAGAGACAAAGCTAAGAAAGGCGGATAAGCAAGAAGACAAATGTCTAATCATTCTATTTGTGTTAACCCTTTGCACTCTGGAAGGATTTTGAATAAAAGTCCTCTGGACTCAGATGGCCAGTAGTGCTGGCCACAGCCATTTCTTTATCAAGTCTGAATTGTTTTTGTAAGTTACGTTCCTCTCAGCTCGGATGGCCAGCAGTACTGGACAAGGTAAAATCCCTCAAACGCCCGGATGGCCAGCAGGATTGGCCACACAAATGATCTGCATTAATTTATTTTTAGTAGTTTTATTTTGTCTGGATTGTGCTGAAATCTAGAGTCCAAATCTTAATGTAATTAATTCCCTCTTTTTTTCTAGTCTGTGTTGTATCAAAACGTAGCAATATTCGTTACATTATAACCTTACCAGCAGTTTAGTTTTAAGTTGCTGTGGTCTAGGCTTGTGTTTTTAAAGTTTGAAGTAATTTAATACAACAAAAGTTAATTAGTTTATTATAAGTTTTAAGTGTTTTTTTGTTAACAAGTTCTTAATTTTATTTTATTTTAAATTTCCTAAAAATGTTGTTTGATAAGTTGTATACAATGAACCCAATGGTTTATTTATTCATTAAAATATATTTATAACTATATATTTACAGTTAAAACAAAAACTCACCAATAACAATATAATATATCTACTTTATTGTATAGCAAAATAAAAGACTTACTAAAAACCCACGATTTTGTTAAACAAGAAATAAATACCCACTAACAACATTTCAGATTGTAGTGAAAATAATTCAGAGCTGTTGACGCCGCAAGGTCAAATTAGCGGCAGAGCTGACAATAGTATCGTAAGCGGCCAGTCATGTTGGCCATCCGAGCTGTGAGGATGTTTAAATCGATAAATATTCAGAGCTGACTGAGAATATCGTATGGCCAGCAGTACTGGCCAACCGAGCGCAAAGGGTTAAACATTCCACTGCCCCCACTTCGATTATTTCCTGTCGTTACAATATGCAGCATTAGTATTACTTATACTAATACTTTAAATAACACCCATTTAGAGCCCATAAATGAGCGGATGATCCTTCCTTTGCCAATTCATCCTCTTCAATGTTGCGCTGGATTCAACTAATACAGGATTTGTAGTTATGGAGTTAAAGAAATGTTAAATTCATTTTTTGTTTCTACTGATGAGCTAGTCATATACAAAATTTAAAATGAAACAACACTTGTCTTAATCTTCATTAATACTTGCTAAACTAAATGTTTACTTTAAAATTAGTAATTTTAATCCCGGTCCTGCATTACTAATATGTTCAGAAAGTAAGGATTAAAAAAACATCTTAAAATATATACAGTCAAACTTGGATAGTTCAAAGTTGAAGGGCCCAGGGAAGAAATTCGAATTATTCAAAAATTCGCATTATATATGTTCACTCAAAAAGAAGAGGTAAATACATGTACAGTAGGGTGGTTCGAAAAAAAACTTTTAGAAGTGAAAACTTCTTATGGCGCGTTAGGCACTTTTTCAGATGGGTAAAAATCTCTGATCTCGCGTGATCGTCAGATATTATTCGTCATCGCCTCTGTGTTTACAAAAGAGAGATAGCACTAAATAACTCAATTCCAACACAGTCAACGGTAGCATAGTGGTCAGTATACCCGCCTGTGACGTGGGAGACCGGGGTTCGATTCTCCGCCGGGGAGGAATATTTTTATGTATTTTACAAATGATATTTCTTTTAAAAAAATTTTCAAATCATAGTCAACATTTAAAATATTAGATATACCATTAATTGAGTTTTTAAATCAAGAGTTTGGATTAACCATGTCAAATGATTGACTTAAAAGCACCACAAGATACAAAATTACAATAGATGCTGTTTTTACAAGACATTTGGATGGATTTCAATCAAAATTATTTGTTTCTTACTTTAGTTATCATAAGCCTATAGTATCAGTTTTAGAATGTACAGATAAAGATAATGATAGCAATGCAAGAGTAGGCCTAATTGAAATTACTGATGAAGATGAGAACTCACATATTGTTAACATTGAAAATGCATAATTATATTACGTTTATTTAGTAACATAGGCTTCTTGTACATGTTTTAGTTTGTGTATATCACTTGTATAATAATAATAATAATAATAATTTTTATGTATAATAATGAAATAAAAATATTATTAAGTTTGTTAATAACAGTTTGTTAATAATAATTTTTATATACACAACTTTTTCCATGTTAATTTCAAATTATTTTTTGACTTATATATTGCATATATATTTATTATTTTCGAATTTAAAAAATAAAAAAACGTTGATAAATATAAAAAAATTAAAAAACAGTTACAATAACGTACAACATTTTTAAACATAAAAAGTTTTCACTTCCAACGGCAGTCCCATGACTGCCATGTTTTTTTTTTATTTCTGATCGCTATAGGGCACAAAAGTTGTCATTGGTATAGACATGAAAAAAGCACTAATTATTATTATTTTTTTTTTATTAATTTGTCTTCCGGTCGGGCAATGCCATAAAGTTAGTGAAAAATTGTGAAAAACCTTGATTTTTTATATTTTTTTCAAGCACGCCAGTTGGTTTAATTGCGTTCCTATACCATGAATTAACTACTAAAAGCATGTAAAATCAATATATATGCACTTATTATACATTCGTTTTATATCTTCCGGTCGCGAAACATAGTACAAAATTAGTAAAATTAGTAATGTTCGCAAAATTTCAAAGTTTGACTGTTTTGTACATTTTAATCATACGACTTTTAGGGATGTTATTGTTTAATTCTCTTAGAATAATATATTAAAAATCCAAGCATATAAGATAAACTTGGATATTCAAGTGGCATTCGGTCGCGCAGCTGCGTCAACACAGCAGAGTAGCCTACTACCGAGAGGCGAGGCTTACATGACGAATGCCAGCGATGCGCGCGCAGCCGGTAGCAGCCATTTTCCTTTTAGATAATTTAGAAATTTTCTAATAGTAAATATTTGGTAATTTTGTTGTTTCAATATTCAATTGTTGGCGCAGCTCTTTGCTCATTTTGTTTACAAACCAACCCAGAACTCACCGCAGGGAGGTGGCCTCACTTCGAGTTCCACCCACACCCTACTCAACCAACCATCCAATTTATGGTGTGCTATTTACAATATGTTCAAATTTATTTCGCTTTCTCTCTCTTTATGTTTCCTTTCTAGTCTTTACCTGTTGTTAAACAAACATCGAAATTTGGGTTTGTGTGAAAAAGTTGGTATCGCTGAGCGTGACAGTAATGTGGTTCTAATATAGCTGTCTCTGGAACTGTGTCCACACACTTTAGTTGGAGCTTCGGTCACTAGCTTAACACATCTTTCAACTGGCTGTGTATGGCATGGGAAAGCAGGCTTGTTATACTCATACATAAGTTTTTTTCGAACCACCCTAATTTACAGTACTGTATTGTACAAAAATTAACTCTACAATCAAAGATTTAATTAACACACAAATTTTATTTAAAAAAAATACTGTACATGTACAATATGCAGTACAGTAGAGTCCCGCTATTCCGAAAATCTACCTATTCCGAACAGGGTTCAGAAAAAATACCAATTTTTTAAACACAAAAACAGGAGAAATAAAAATGATGTTCCTGGAAAAAGTACATTTATTGTTATTCAAATAAGTTAAGTGGAGACATACATAGAGCCTAAGCTTGATAAAAACGCCTGAAACCAAATTGGAATGAAAGCTGGTTTTGTTTCCTTCACGTTTTCCATCTGTTTTGCGGGAATGAAGTTACCGCAACAAGCATCCGGTGAAAAGATACCGGGTCAGTCAGAAAGAAGGAAGGATTAGATAATACAACGGCCAGGCACTAGTAGTGTTGTTGCCACCTGCCATTTGCGTTCATCCGTTTTTCTTCTTTGTTTTCGTTATCTTGAACAAATTTGATTTATTTCTCGATCTTTTTTCAAGACGATGCGGTACTAATGAATAGACTGCGAGATGACAAAATGGACAGTTTGAACAACCTATCCCTTCCCTTCAGTTTTTAGAAAAAAACAGAATCGTAACGCAACGGAAGGAAAAAAACGGATGGTGTAAACCTACACTAAGGCGAGGTCAAGGGTATTTGCTGCGTCTACGAGTGATATGTGTTCATCTCCTCCTCCCTTTTCTCCAAGGCTGTATAGAACTGACACTAGCAGATGTACCATCACTTAATTTATGCCTTAACAAATCAATACCTTATTGTTATATAAGAACAATCGTACCAAAAATTCGAATTACGTTTTTTTACCATTGTTTTAATGCAGATTTCTAGGCGTGAAGTTTAGTAGGATATAGTTTATGTGTTTCTTTATGCTTAATGAATTCCAACAAAATAATGTTTCTGTTTGAAACAGGTGCACTATATGATAGACCACGAATCCGAGTTGCTTAAAGTTTTGAAAGGTGGTTCTGCCAAGCAATGGCAGGAACTGACCAAACAGGACCAAAGGTTGGCTGCACTAACTGGTTATGAAGCTCCTGGACTTCCTGCAGGATACAAAGAACTCATGTCCTGTCTTGATAAAGGATCCAAAGTGTTGTCAGGAGAGCTTGCTTTCCATCTGTACGACACTCATGGTCTTGATCCTGACACCATGGAAGACTTGGCGGAAGTATTGGGTAATTTATTGCATTTTACTTTTTATTCATCTTTACAGGATCACTGAATGACATTTACTATATTATATACACAGCGTATTTCAAAAATATAACTTCGGGAAGAAGAAAAGTTATTTTCTGATAAAGTGAAGATACCTTTAGAAATTATTAAAAATTTTAATTCAAATTTGGTATGTGCAGTTTTTGAACTGTATTTTACCAGTATACCTACGTAACTTGAAAGCCGTTTGGGAGATATGACCAGTTGTGAGCTAAAAATTTAAGGCATATAGGAGGATGGAATCTGAATGATTCCGAAACCTATTTATTGACTCCGTAGTTTGTGTATTGAACTGCATTAATTGGTTTTTGGTTTAGTTTAGTTAACACTACGATATGTGCCCGAGTGATATTTTAAAATAATGTCAATGTTGTGATGGAAACAAGAAAATTTGTCCAATATTTGTTTCACTATTTATGTTTAATTCTTTACAGAATTGGAGTTTATGAGAAAAGATTTTGAAATCCATCTGACTAAAGTTAAAGAAGAAAGCAGAATATGTGCAGGCTCGGAAGTTAATCAAGTCTTATCTAAAGATGATATCGACAAACTTAACAAAACTCTTCCACCAACAGATGATAGTTTTAAGTACATGTATACTAGACAAAAACAAAACAGAGTTCCCAAGTATTTAATCAACCAATTAGAAACAACAATCGAAGCTGTGATTTTAAATAATAAATTAATGGAAACCAAAGTGATAAGGCTGAAAGCAGGTGAACATGTTGGAGTGATAACAGGCAGGACATGTTTTTACAGTGAAGCTGGAGGACAAGAAGCAGACCAAGGAAGTATAGTTGTGTTAGGGAATAAAGCAGAACAGATGTTTACTGTATACATAGAGCATGTTGTAAACTGTGGTGGGTATATTGTACACTTCGGGAAGGTGTCAACAACTGGTCAGAAGTGAGTAAATACGTATTAACTAGCCTATATAGGTAAGTGCTATTTTAATGTTGGTATCATTAATCAATGTTTGAATTGTCGGTCAATTTATTTTCTTCAAACAAATGCAGTAAAACCTTGGTTAGCATTTTTAGGATACTGTAATACAGTATACTCTACTTAGCAGTTTGTAGCATATGAATTACCATAGATCATGAATAATAAAATAGATTATGCATACGGGGGCTGTGTGCCGAAAAAAAGGTTGCCGGGAAAATAGTGCATGATCGCGGCGCGAGGTAGCGCTAGGGAGAAATCATTGGTAGCATTGGTGCTTCACACCGCTTCTGTCATTTCCCCAATAGATAGCGCCACTATCGTCGAATTTCCAGTTTATTCAAATATTGCATTGGATCCGAGTTCTATTAGGTTATCCAAATACAATGGAATTACTTATTAAAAAAACACAGTAATTTCTGTTTGTTTCTTGCACCCCTCCGAATGAGTGTGCCATGGTCTTAGGGAGGGGTGGGAGGGTTAGCAGTGTTGCTGCAGTGGGACCGACTTTGGCGGGACCATACAGAGATTACATTTCCCCCCATTTTCATCCTACTTTTTGTGTTCAAAACGTTAAAAATAAAGTTTTAGTTACCCTGTGGGCATAAATAAACTTGCGAAAAGAAATTGTTTGTTTATTTCGCGGTTTGATTTTGAGGAGCGAGAAAATAGGCGGTCCGACATCAAAGGAAAGGGGGACTTCTAAAATTTTTCCAGTTCTGGGAAAATTGAATTCAAGGTTTGACATTGGTACATTTGTTTTAAAGCCGCTACTTAATTCCTAATAGATGTTTAAGTTGTAGAAAAAGGTTCTAATTTTGATAAAAACTAAATATAATATTGTACTTACAACAGGGCTATTCTTTTTGGATTTCCGATTTTCTGAGGCATTTCGGATAACCCGGGTTTCAGTTGATGCGAGTTCGGTTAACCGGGGTATTTCAACCCTTGTAGGCCAAAATGTCTGTTTATTCGAAGCTTAGTGAAATGTTTTTCTTTATTACACTTTTTGAAAGATGTTCAGGGCTGTGCAAATAGTTCGAAAATAGATTCGAATCCGAATCCATCTCTGGATTCGATTCGGATTCGATAGTCGAATCCGCCATGCAGAAATATTCGGATTCGTATTCGAAAACGAATCCGCTAATCCAGATTCGGTTCGAAAGATCGAGTAGTGACTGAAAAGATTCGAAAATTTTTCAAGGATAAAACAGTATGAATGAGAAAAAAGTAATTAACGGTTTTGAACAGAGAATGTGGCAACATGTTAGGCTGCTGTGAATTAAATGTTTTACTGCAGCCTATAGGTGTTGCAGTTTGATTTTTTAATTTTTGACATTACCTGATTTAATTAGCCTATTAAATTTGTATTATGTTATTCACTTAATAATAATTATTAACTAAATTATGATACCAGTTAGTTAGTAGGTGGGCTGTATTTGATTGTGTTAAATTCCCAATAAAAAGAAGTTGGACTTGGATTCAATGTTAGTTTTTAATATAATTTAATTTCAAAATAAGCTGCTCACAGTCCAATAAATAATAATTTTTATAAACACCTTTTAAAATGTATAATTTTTTAATATTTGGTATCAATTCAACAAACTTTAGAGGATTCGGATTCGATTTGAATTCATAGATTTGAGATTTGGATTCGTAGGCTTGGGATTCGGACTCGTAATTTGCCTAAAAATATTATTCGGATTTGATTCGGATACGAAATGACTGAAAAAATATTATTCGGATTCGGATTCGATCTAGAATTTCTGGATTCGCACAGCCCTGAAGATGTTTTATGGATAAATAATATTGAATCCACACATAGCTCAATGTTTTCTATAGTGCTAATGATCAGCTGTTTTATAGCAGCTGTCCAGACATTGTATACGATAATATATATTATAATTCATGTCTTTTTGAACTAAATGACAATAAAAAATAAAACTTAAAATTGTGTAAGACATAAACTTTATTAATATACAACCACATAACAAAAATATTTTTAAATATTTGTTGGCAGAACGATATTATTAAAAATTAAACCATTTAGCAAATAAATATCTCTAAAAATGAAATCTCTTTAATTATAATCTTAACGCTAATAACCTAATCAAAAACTGTGAAGAGATAACATTCTTTATAGGAAACTGAACTCAATCAAATTCGTGGCACATAAACTCCACCACCAAGTAAAAGAATCTAGACAACGGTAGTTGTCTAAGGTTGTATTTAACCCTAGAACTGGCATCGTTAAAGCTAAAATTGAAAAGCCCTTTTATAGCGTTTTGCAAGCATATTTTTAAATATTCGCCAAAAATAGTAAATGAACCCCAATCCAAAAGTGTTCAATAGCTTTTTTGTAGAAGAAACTTCAAAGAATTCAAATACTAGTTTCTTTTGAAATTGTAAAAGTTATTAGCTTAGAAAGAAAAAAATGTTCAGAAACGGAAGGAAAAATACAACTTTATGCCTACATAAAAAATAGTAAAACATTTTTGTATTTTTTTTCAAAATGCACAAAAGTTTTATAATTTAGTTCTAAATAGAAATATGTAAAAATATATTTTTTCAATTCCAGAATTGTTTAGTTCAAAATAACACTTTGAACGTTTTTACTACATAACCTGCATATCATGACTAATTTCAAAGTGACTAGGCCTATACATTTTTTACTTCAAACAATGTTTTTTTATACCAAAAATTTGAGAATAAAATGTAGAATCGAATAGCATTCTACCCAGTTTCAAATAACTTTACATTTTGTAATGAAAAATCAAAAATATCAAATTGGTAGTTTAACCTAAAACCTTATTTCTAGGCTAACTTATTTCTTCACTTACCGTTTTATTAGAACACCGTTATAAGCCTAATTTCACTCAAACACAATCTACACTTATTTATTTATAACTAAAACACAATATAACACTATTTTATAAACTGCAATAAATAACCATAAAATAACACAAAACAAATTTTATAACTGACGCATAACTTGAACTTAACGACGGGACATTGTTTGTAAGCATTTAGCATGTTAGAAGTTCATTGGTACCAGCCTATGAAATCTAAATGTATTGAATTGGACATAGATAAAAACTGTGAAGTTTTCTTTTTAAAACCATATATTGTACATTTTAGGGATATATCGAATAAGACTGTAAGAATCGATTCCAAACAGGCTTGCATATTGGCCAAATCTATGACCAATTACAAGCTTTCACCGTAAATCCTGTAGAACAGCTGTTTTCAAAGTAACATGTGATTTGAAGACATCGTTTTAAAGAGAATCGTCTGCTGAATTCAATGCTGTTATGATGTTCTTCATAAATGACTTCTGTGAGGAGTTGCAGACCGTTGAAAATGAGACGAAGTCTTGACAGTATTCGGGGTTCATTGACGCGTGATTCACAGGTGATTTGCGTACTAAAATTTTAAAACGGTGATTACGCATGTAAATATACGTTTTATGAAAAAGTTGTAAATAGAAAAAAATTTAGTTTAATTCATTACCTTTCCAACGGTACCGGTTTTATTACGATTGGATGATTTTAAGTGGATTAAATTATCGGTTATGCAAATTCTCGCAAAGGTTCGAGCGGGTTGCATTTGCGCCCGAGAGACTGCAGTCTGCCACTTTGAGAGTTAAAAGAACATAATTTTTGTCAGTTAATTATTTTTGATAGGATGTTTATTTATAAATATGCTACCTTCTTGTAAAGTAAGTTAAATATATAAACTCGATTTCAGCTAATTAGCAGGATAGTTGCAAAAGGTCCGGGTGCAATAATTTTATAAATTTTTTTTTTTAAACATGAACACACTTATATTTAAAATAGAAGATTACTTCTATTACAAACATATTCAGAAGCAATTCTCTAAATTAATGTTTACTAGATTGATACTTGGTTAATCCTGCTTTACAGCTTCTTTTGAAGGATATTACTCTCTTAGCATATTTTGAATCGATGAATTCGTACAGAGTGGAAGTCCATAGTTCACATAAGGATATATTAGACTATAGTAAAGTGTTAAGCTGACTGAAAAGTTACAATATGATTTTCAATTTCTCAAGTTTAACTGTTGATTTTACTTTTACAGTTTGCCAGAATATGAAATTGAAATAGGTAATAAAGCTTACCTTGGTGTTGATGTGGACCATCGCATAGGAAACATGTGTAACCACACAACAACACATTTACTGAATGCAGCTCTCCGTAAAGCATTCACAGTGACTTGCCAGAAGGGTAGTAAAGTCACTCACGACCAGTTGGAATTGCAGTTTTCTGTGTTTGGAGAATCGTGTAATGACAAGGGTAAGTTAATAATAATAGAACAAGAAATACAACTGTACAATTATTATCTGTTTAAAGTTATTCAGTATTGATGGATGGATGAATTTCATTGACAATTGACAAGGATCTAAACTGGAAATGGCAACTCATATTAGTTTCGAGTAAGGGAGGGGTAAAATGAAGTATGATGACTTCTTACAAAAGATCATATTCAAAATAATTAAAAATCTGTTTTTATTCATCTCTAAACATACTAATACTAATTACAAAGTAGTTAACTAAGTTAAATTTTTATGTTAGTAATAATCTTGAGTATTTCTAAAATTTGTCTATACATTTCTATCCTAAAATCTCATATTTTAATTTCATAAAATGTAGATGCATGCTTATCAGACCTAATCCAGTCAGCCTTTCCTCCTCCTTAGTGTTCCTAAGACAGGTCTTCTGAAAGATTGTTTTACGTTTGACATAGTGCCTGGAATCGTACTCAAAACTGGGAGTTATTTTCTCTTAGCGGGTAAAACATATCATTAAATTGGTGATCTTCATTTGTATCCCTTAATTATTCTTTTGATAAATTCTATTTCTTTCACAAATTTGCAGGTTAAAATATATCATTAAATTGGTGATCCTCATTTGTATTCCTTAATTATTCTTTTGATAAATTCTATTTCTTTCACAAATTTGCAGGTTATATTATATACAGAAATACTTCTCACCAAATTGTAAAACTGTTTAAGAACTTATTACTCAACACAACTGCATAATAAATTGGTAAACCGACGACTCGGTCATGCTTTTTACGCTACTCCTATAAGTGGGCTATTCTAGAAAGGTTTGGAACTACCTTGCATACTATGTATACCTAAAACTTCTAGAATTTTTCAGAATCCAGTGCCATCTGAAGTCTTATAGTGCAAGGAGACTAGTGGAGAACAGTGAAGTAGTTGTGAATTTTCATGACAGATAGTTCTTTGTGTACTCGTTATTAGTTGATATTCATTACACACTCTGGTTTTCTTTCAACTGATATAGAATTAATACACCTGTATGTGTAGCAGGGCTGGAATAGAATTTAATTTGTGAAGATCATATGCTATATTTTTTCTTCTAGGAGTGGGGGCAGCTGCCCCTCACTGAGTTCACCCTTGATTGTTCGAATTCATTATTAAAAAACATGCCACAATTTATGTATTTGATAACATATGTGTCATTAAAAGAATATGTGTATCAACTCTTGTAATAAAGTGACTAAAACCTTGAGGAACATAACCTAAAAATCTAGGCTTACCTTAAAAAAATACTAGTACTGTAGATAAATTAAGCTAGAGCTTTAATCTTCTGAAACCAACTCAACTTGTCCTAGAGGCAGATCTGAGAAGTAGAAAAGATTAATGCACTTGCAAATAGCTACAAACACCTGTTAATTGAACAGATTCTAACCTCAGAGTTGTCAGACTGACAGTATTTAGGAAAGTGGCTTAAACTATGTAGCTTTAAATCTATTAACGTACAGTAGAGCCACGGTTATGTGAGGTAATGTGGACCGACGGCATCTCAGGTAAGCAAAAACTCGGATAAAACGGACTCTGTCAAACATCAAGAGGGAAACGTACAGTAAACCAGTGAAATCAATGAAAATGTGGTCAAAGATGTGAAAAAGGGCATCTACTGTATTATCAAAAGAAAAACTAATGTTCAAATGAAAATAAAATATAAATACAAAATGAGAAAAAGACATACATAGGCTACAGTATATGTTCCAGTAAAAAACTTCTTTTTTTTTTTAAGAAGTCCATAAGTGTTTTCTGCTTAATGGAACTCACTCGCTTGAAAACTAAACAAACGATATGCAGAATGACATTAGCTATGTTTTATGAGTGAGGGTTTACTTGATACTGAATCAAACTACTGAATTCACAAAAACAAAGGAGACATGTGAGAGGGGGTAAGCCGGGTAGGGTAGCAGTTAGAAACAATAGAAGGTCGGACAGAAGCCAAGGTAAGGAATGATGACATCACCACCACGTAAACAATAATCACAGACGTCTGTCTTCTCTTACTATGCTACTAAGTGTATCCGACTACCTGATTAATATTATTGTTTATTCAAGTCATTTGTTTGATTGTTTATTTAGATCACTACCTATAAATAAATAAATTATGTTATTTATTTAGAAAATCTGTTATTCTCTTGAATAAATAGTACTTGTACCGGTCAAAATACATTAAAACGTAAAAAATCTAGTTCTTCAAGTTGAACTAGATTAAACTTCAACTAAACTTAAAAGAATTCAATCTATTTTGTTTACATCTTCGAACAGAGAATTTAGGCATGTCACTAACCAACGAACCGAAAAGTGTTTGCAAATCGAAGAATTGTACATCCGTTTACAGAAAAAACTGGTACATAGAAATGCTCATATGTATATTTTGGATGTAAAAGGAGTAAAAGTAAACGTTGGTTTCTACTTTTTAACTTAATTGTATTTCTAATGTTAACAGATATCTTGTCAATAGAAGAAAATGTTAGAAGAGTAATCAGATCCCAAGTACCAGTGTCTCGTAGCACAGTTTGTGTCACAGATCTACTAGCAATGTCTGATGTTAACCTTTTACCGGGAGAGGTCTATCCTCAAGATGAAATACATTTGATACAGATTGTAGACAAAAATTTAATTTCCAAGTAAGCACAATGTATTAACTAATATCAAATCATATATTCTTGTAATCAAAATTGTGCCTTGTTAATTAAGGTTCAATGATTCATAAATATTTAATATAACTTACTTTTTTTATAATGTCTGTAGTCTAAAATTCTTCATCAATTTTAAAACATAACTTCAATTGACAAGTTAATTTTAAAACATTATAGAACACATTCACAATCACATAATAATATCATTTATATTATATATATTACTAGCTGAATACCCGTGCTTCGCAACTGGAAATTTGTTTTGCATCACTACGTTACTTAATTTGTAATATTTTCCTCTCATCTTTTATTGCACGAAAGTGAATTATTACATAATATTTTGAATTAATTTGGTATTTATTGTTCACTGGCGGCTTGTCAATCGGCTTTGTCATGGTATTTGGACTGAATAAATTAAATCAATTTAACATTAAAGAATTCAGAGTGAAGAGCGTCTTCTTTTTCAACCGCTAAATCTACAGACTGGTAAATCACAGTCTTAGCTGGATGTTTGCAGATCACTCGGATACATCTTTATGCAAATCAATAGATCGGGATAGTTTTGATCAGCTTACGTCTTTAAATATTTTCTTAAAATTAATTAATGAGTTCCAAATTTCAGCTCTCTAACTTTAAGGAAAGAATACCAATTAATATCTATTGTTTTTAGTGGTTGCTATCACATTTTCACCCCATAGCACCATGTAACAAAATGTAAAATTGGTTTATTTTTATTATATGTATCTTGTAAGAAATAAATGTACAAAACTTCAGCTTCTAGCTTTAAGGAAAGTATAACAAATAATATTTATTGTTTTAGGGGTTGTTTCAACCCTTAAAGGACAAATATTATCAAATCCTTTCTTAGTGAGCCTCTAGCGCCTATGAAGAATATGTGTACCAAATTTCACGTTCCTAGGCGGCATTCAATTAATATTTATAGTTTTAGGGGTTGTTACTACACCCCTTAGCAGAACGTTATAAAACATAAAACTGTATTATATTTTATATGTAACTTGTAAGACATAAGGGAACAAAATTTCAGCTCTCTAGCTTTAAGGAAAGTATAAAAATTTATATTTATTGTTTTAGGGGATGTTACTAACAACCCTTATCACCTAGGGGTATAAAAAGTAACGTACAATCTATTCTCAGACCTACCAAATATACTCTACAAAATTCATAAAATCTGTGAAGCCGTTTCGGAGGAGTTCGATAACAAACACTGTGACATGAGATTTTTATATACCGGGTGTCCCACGAAGAGGTCCCTATTTTTGAATTAATATATTAGATGCACCGAACACTCTACAAACCTGAAACTCAACAGTCCTAACATACACATATGTAAAAGAAATACACCTGAGTATCAGTTAATTCTGACACATTAGAATAAAATGGCGGGATATCAAAGAAATAGTACCTTTTCATTAAAATAGTTTTATTTGCTTAAGTGTTACAACATAATTATTGAATTTTAACGATGTTACTAAGCACTAAACAACGTTAGGGAATTAAAGATATAAGTAACTCATAAATAAATAAAATCTATTTGATCCATAAATCTTATTCAAACTGATGTCCATCGATCGCAATGCACTGATGACAACGAAATAGAAAACAGTCATACGCTTTGCTGAACAACTCTCGAGGTATCAACAACAGTTCCTCTTCGACCAACCTCATTAGTTCATCGTCTGTCGCAATGTTATGACAATAAACCTTCTCCTTCAAAAAGCCCCACAGAAAAACGTCACAAACAGTCAAGTCTGGAGACCTTGGGGGCCAGTCCATGAAGCTGCTGCCACGACCTATCCAACGGTTAGGAATATTTTGGTCCAAAACTGCTGTGGCCACATTAGCATAATGCGGAGGAGCTCCATCCTGTTGGAAAAAAACGTCTTTCATCTCAGGCTGAGAAAGATGAGGAACTATGTGATTGCTTAAAACTGATGCATACCTTTCTCCAGTCATTGTTTGTCGGGATATGTCATACGACAAAACACCATCCTTGGTAACAGCAGCCCAAACTGTTATACCTGTTGATTTTAATTTCTCTTCTTGTAAGATATGTGGATTTTTTGTGTTATAGTAATGACAATTATGCCTGTTTACAGTTCCTGTTCGATAAAATGTCGCTTCATCTGAAAACACGATTCCTTCATGCCATTTGCTATCTACATCAGTCTTTTCAATTATTTTCAAACAAAATTCCAATCGTCTGTCAGGATCATCTTCAAGCAGTCCGTGAACTAAATGAGTTTTATAATGTTTGATTTTGTTCTTTTTGGCATACCTTTGGACAGATGACTTCGGTATCCCTGTAGCAGATTCCACCTTTCTTACTGAATTAGGCGTATTTGGAGATTCCATGAAAGCAGCACATACGATTTCTTCATTTTCTATGTTGGAGGATCTATGGTATTTTTTTTGTATTGACCCCGTTTCTAGTAGGATAGTCTTCCACTTACGAATAGATTTCCTTGACGGTGGAACTACACCTGGGTACCTTTCCCTAAAACACCTTATTGCTTCATAATCATTTTCAAAGGCAATAGCCCAGAAACAACATTTCACTTTTTGCTCAGTTGAAAACGGCATGGTACATAAGACACTTTACAATGCAACTTAATAACAAATGCCAATGTTTATTACCAAATATGTTCATTGTTGTGGATACACGCAGTCAGCTGATAGATTTAAAATAGTCTAAACAGCTGTAGCTGTTCCTATTCTAAATAAAAGTAGGTTTACCCTTAAAATACGATTGCTGATTTTGTTGTTTTTCCGCCATTTTGTTTGGATCAGTCAGAATTAACTGATACTCAGGGGTATTTCTTTTACATATGTGTTAGTCACGACTGTAGAATTTCAAGTCTGTAGCGCGCTCTATACACCTGTCATATCAATTCAAAAATAGGGACCTCTTCGTGGGACACCCGGTATATAGATTATTATCACAGTAGCTAAGATGAAGACTAGGAACAATGGTTTGTGAAGGACAAAAAACGCTTCACTTCTTCAGCTACTTCATGTAGTTTCTTCCATGTAGAGTGCCTGAGATGCCTGTAATTTCATCTATTGCTGGGAGTTCTTCAATTGTATTACAGATTCCTCACGCCGGCAATGAACCCCGAGAGGGGAAGTAAGGCCTGGTCCCCACGCTGTGTTTGTTGTGTCCAACGTCACCAGTACAACCTCATTAAAAAAAATAGACCTCTTTTCTTCACTGTACACCCTAGTTTGTCACTGTAATGTAACGGTAAATAAAAGTGATAAACACATTTGTCTCAGTGAGCAGGACGTGTAAAAATTAGTTGTTTTATTTATAAATATATACAAGTGTCACAAAAAAACCTTATCGTGCTATAATACAGGATCGGATTCTATGCATTATAATAAATTAAAATATTCAGAAATATTTTACGAATTCGGGTTAGTTTATTTTAGTTTTTTGTTAGTTTTTTATACTGGAAATATGTGAGCCAAGGGTTGACAAATCTTTTGCGCATGTGTTAAAAATTATGACCAGAATGCGTTCTTGGAATAGACTGCATAAAGGAAGGCAGGAAGTATTTCCTGAGATACCCTTCCCGTTACATCATCCTATTTACTTTTCCCACACAAATTTCGTATGTGTATTAACTAACTTTCACCAACCTGGCGACTAACAATACAATGTTAAAAGAATACAAAACCTAAAACTAACTTTAACCTAACTAACCTTTAAATAATACAGTATGATTAAAACAAGATAGTATTATGGTATCATTGGATCTACGGAACAGCCAGGATCGCACCAAATTAATGTCAAACAAGCACAAAATGTATTCATTACAGGAATTACCTTCCTCCTGACTAAACAAAAGGTCGTACAGAAAATTGTTTTAAATAAAAAAGTTAATTCCACTAATTATCAACAACTTTCTCGCAAAAAGTTTTCTTTTTGCCTAAAAATACAAAAATTTCTCGCTTTCAACATTTTTGTGTCATCACTTTTATTTTATAAGAAACTTAGTAAAATTTTGCATCACAGTTATAACATTTTATAATTTTGTATGAAACAAAACCTTACTTATTTATAGATATACTATTTGTCATAGTTTTCTCTAAAATGTGAAATACTTTTTTATAAAAAGGTTGTAAGCAAGTACGTAAAGTTATAAGAATTTGAGCGCTGTCTATTTCCTCAGTTAAATGTTATTTATTTGTGGACCTATTTTGTGTGGAATTGGTTGTACCGCCAAGGCAGGTTTAAGGAGAAGTAGACTGTAGAAGGGATGACTCGCCCATTAGGCCAAGTTCACTCCTAGTTTGCTCGAACTGTACTTATTTTGCACGTGTTATCTAGACCTACTACTGTTTGCACTACTACTGTTGACAGATACCCACCATCTTATATAACAATGACCACTGGATCTATGTTGATAGTGGTTGTGCTAAAAATAATAACTTACATTCTAACAATAGTTGAGGTCACAGTTTAGTTAACCCTAGAACTGGCATCGTTAAAGCTAAAATTGAAAAGCCCGTTTATAGCGCTTTGCAAGCATATTTTTAAAAATTCGCCAAAATTAGTAAATGAACCCCAATCCAAAAGTGTTCAATAGCTTTTTTGTAGAAGAAACTTCAAAGAATTCAAATATGCCACTAAAAATTAGTTTCTTTTGAAATTGTAAAAGTTATTAGCTCAAGAAACAAAAAATGTTCAGTAACGAAAGGAAAAAGTTCAACTTTAGGCCAACATAACAAGTAGTAAACATTTTTTGTAATTTTTTCGTAAGTGTAAAAAAGTTTCGTAATTTAGTTCTAAATATAACTGTATAAAAACATTTATCAATTTCAAATTTCTTATTTTGAAAAAACCAGTTTTATGTTCCAAATACACGACTGCTAAAAAATCTAGGCTTAATTTAAAACAAAATTTACTAATATATGCTTTGCCCAGAAATGAAATATTATTATAACAAAGTATAGCGGATAAATCAAAGAAACGAACGGTATACTTGTCTTTTCTTAGTTCACAAAAGTGTTTGAGTTATCTTTATTTGAATAACAAAATGACATCAATCTAATGGAACTTCGCCTACGAGATAAGACGGGTCATTTGAATTGCATGGGAACAGAACGCTCTAGGCGATCTCACCAGATATGTACATTCTACGCTGTCTAGACAGACAAAAAACTGTTTATTCTAGTTTAATTCCCACCGTTAGAAAGGTCAGTCATTTCTCTACAAAATGGTATTAAGAAATCTATCAACACATATGATATAGTAGGCCTTATCTTGGTTGACAAATGGGCTGTTTCATTGGTTGAAAAACTGTCCAATCGCAAGGTTTGCAGAAATCTTTGGAACAAATCCTATAAAATAATGACATCTGATTGGAAGGCACCATTAGAAAGATAAAATCTTGACGAATCCAATGGTAGCTTTATAATCTCGATAGAAATACCTCTGTAGATGGTGTTGCCCGTTAAAGAAGTGGGAAATAACAGTACAATTGTATGCAGATTCGCGTGCGGAACTAGCTGTAGCCCAATATGAATATTTTAAAACGATGATTACGTATGAAAATATACGTTTTAAGAAAAAGTTGTAAATACAAAAATTAAGTTTTAACTTATTTCCTTTCCAATGATGCCAGTTTTATTACGATTGGATAATTTGGATTAAATTATCCATTATACAAATATATGCAAATTCTCGCTAAGGTTCGAGGGGTTGCATTTGCGCCCGAGAGACTGCAGTCTGCCACTTTGAGGGTTAAAGGAGGGGGCTAAATCAGTCTGTTAGTAACCTTGGTCTAGAGTCTTGGTAACAAGGGTAGACTCGCTTGTGTTTGCCTTCTCATTTAGTTTAGTTATAAGTCCAGGCCAGCACAGAAATAGATTGTTTTACTTTAATAAACGTTTTGAAATGAAATAGTCATTTCGTCACCTTATTTGAACAACCTTCTAACCCACAACCCATCCTGACAACGCCTGTACGTCCGCAAGAGGACTGTCGGCACACCCTAAAAATGAGTCGTACCATCGCCATGGCCGCGACACACACTGATAATGTAATCAATCAATTTGTCTTTGTTGTACTAAAACTTACATTTTTGCTAATGCCATTCTAACTATATTTAACATCTAGAATAAATGTCTGCAAAACAAATAAAACCAGTATAGATGTGTTAATTGTTTTCAATTAATGTTCAGTGAAAATAATTACTGACAAGAAAAAAAAGCAAATAAATATAAAGACGAAGCAACTATATAACTACTGATAAAGAAGAAATAAAAATAAGGCTAAATTTACCGTCACTTTTTGGGTTTGGTTTTAGACACCTAACTTGGCAATAATAGTGACTAAATAATATTGGATTATCTGTTTTGTATTTATTTACAAAAAAATTAAAACTTCACAAGTTATCATTAAAATTACAAATTAATTAAATCAAGTAAAACATGCAATTTCTAAAAAAAATCATACTTAATTATTTAAATGGAAGAAAAACTCAAAAATATTATTTTTTAACGTTTAGTACCAGAATTGTTTGTATTACAACAATAATATATTATTTCATCACTTAGGACTGAGTGACGCTTTTCGTTACGAGCTCAAGTTTAATTGATTTTAATATCAATAGTGATATTGGAACAGATGATATTATCATCGAGTAATATTAATAGACACAATACACTACTACCGATACTGGTACATGAATATGATGTACTTAAAAAAAAAGTTACAAGTTTATTTATTTAATACTTGTAAATAGTATCAATATGAGTTTTTATTGTTACTCACGTTTGTTTCTTTGTTAAAAACGTTATTATATCTAATAAATTAATAAGACAACATTTCAAATCAGAATTATTATTGATAACGCTACTGGTGTTACAATTTATAACTAGTTTAGGGATTGGCAAAAACCTCCAGCTGATTTTGCTACGCTATTTTCAGCTCACAGCTGATATTGAAAGTGACTATTTTCGATACAGTGTGATAAAAACATATTTACAAACTTCAAATCTATGTTTATAACATTTCTATAGTTATAAGTTGTGTACCTTTAATATTAAATATCAGAGATTTCAAGACTAACAGCTTTTATCAAATTTTACCTACAGTAATAAAAAAATGGCTTTTAAGAAAAGTGTCAAAAAAAGTCACAGATTGATTATTAGTGTAGAAAAAGAATGTGTACCTGCACATTTCTTAACCTTACCCATGTTTTCATGAGACTTACCATTTCAATGATTCGTCCCTTTAAAATGTCCAAGTAGATTTGTGAGCCTTAGTAACTTCGCTTCTCATAAAAAAAATTCCTGTTACAGAGAAGCATGTTGTGGTACTCATGTTCAAAATACCGGAGATATTTCTGAAATTTGTGTGACAAACATTCGCAGCCAAGGACCAGGAAGTAAAGTGATACAAGCTGTTACGGGGGCGCAGGCCCTCAAAGCGTTATCCATGGGCCAACAAGAGTCTGACAGTATCAACGCCTTAGTGGAGGGAATTACAAAGCTGTTGAACAAGGAGGCGTTGGATGAGAAACAGGTAAAGTGTTTTCTTACAATATTTGTCAAGTATGTTTTACAATACAATCCCAATAATTAGAGCACCTCCAAGCCGGACGTCAAGGAAAACAAACATTAAGGCAGTCCGCACATGGGTCGTTGTGCTATCATCAGGGAAACGTTATTTGTACGCCTGGTCGTTTTTGCCTAGGTAAATGATTGGGGGACCGCTAACGGGACATCAAGCAATCGTCAAGAGTGTGAAGCGTAGTCGTTTCGTTGTAGGTGCGTTTCAAGCGTTGTGCACTGCAGTCCTTAAGCTTAACGATTATTCACGTGGGTGATTGCAAACATTCAATTCGAAGTGGAGGTTGACAAATGGAGGGCACTTATGATTAACCTAGTTATACGAGAAAAAATGTTGTAGAGAAAGTGTTGGTGGAAATTAGCAAAAGATAATTTGTGTATTTTTTAAATACAGTCATATCCTATATATATGTATGTATATATCATATATTATAAGGATTATAAAACTGTAAGTCTATTTGTTAAAATTTTGTATTATGTATGTTATTATATATTTAAAGAAAGATACAAATATTACCTTTTAATCTCTTTTTATTTCATATAAATAGAGCAAATGATTTAGAAGTTATTATATTATAGTGAAGAAATTAATAATCAAATATGTTTATATGTTATACGAAGATGTACAAATGTTTCCGAAGTTAAACGAATAGGTATCTCTTCTTTAAAATTTTATAAACAAATATATTGATAATAAAAGGTTGTATTTATATACACTTTCTAACCTCAAAGCAAATCTTATAACGTATTATAACGTACATTAGTTCTATAACTCATATTTAAAACAATCAAGTTCACAAGAAATTATAATGATTGATGTTGTATGCACAACCCTGAAAGTGGGACTGGAGCACACTGTCAATTCCTTGACGGTAGCTTGACAACCCGTATGCGGACGTAGAATGAGGGAAACGACAATCGTTATTTTCCACGCTTGACAATTGTCAAACGCCTCTCTCACGCGTAGCATAGGCAACGACTCGTGTGCAGACTGCCTAAGGGTGAAAAGTAATAATCAGATTTTAATTTGTGCCTAAATGATTAGTGTAAAACTTATACTAATGATTAGTGTTTAGTGCTGCCACAACAAGTATGTGGTAGTAGTGTCTTGACTTTTTACAAATAGGAACCATGTGAAGAAGCGAGTGAATAACTTTGAATGTCCTCTAACCTCTAATCTGGAGAATTTAGATCAATCTCACACGAAAAAAAACAAAACAAATTAGGAGACCAATATATACTACAAGTACATGATTGCACAAAGTGGATAAGTGCAACAAATAAGAGCATGGCAAAGTAAGGAGTAGAGGCTTGGATGCGTACGTATTTAATTGGCAAAGTTATTAAAGATTTGATTGAGAAGCCTTTCTTTCAGGCCAACTGTTATCAACACAGTTTGTACAAGCTTTTATTGCCATGATAAATTGCAGGTCATCGTGCCTTCAAAGATCCAACTGTTATGTCTACATACAAGTTTGAGGCAAAGATTTTTGTGTTATTAATTCATCCATCATATCATATTATATAGTCAGTAAGGTAAATATATAATGTTTCAGTGGCTAGATTCTTCCTATTCTGTTAAAAAAAATTGTGTTTCAACCCTTTTAGGAACAAACATTTTTCAAGCGGTGTGTAAAAAGTGAAAACTGATTTTGGGCCAGAGGTTTTAAAACTTGCTGACTGTAATATAGACATATTTTACAAGCGTTTGTTAAAAAAGTCACAAAATGTTTATTTATAAATATTTTTGTTTGCATTTAAAAAAAAGTTGAAGATAAATAAACTTTTTATTAAATGAACATATAAGGTAAAATAATTTTTATTTTTATTTCAAAACGCCAAAACTGAGAAAAAAATATAAATTGTGTATTCAAATTTTCCTATTTTTAAAACAAACAAAAATTTTAAAGTGGGAAACTTGATTTTTATCATTTTTATTAATTGCTTTCTATCCTGAAAATTTCATGCTAGTTATTTTGTATTTATTTTTATTATTTATTAATTTGTATCTATATGTAATTATTATATTCATTATAAATTACATTATTAGTCTTCAAAAATAATAATTTTGTTACTTTTACTTATTTAATTATGGTGAAATTAAATTTTTCTTAACTGACGAAATATGGTCAAATGGTCTTTTACGCATTGAAATAATTTGACGATACTGTCCGCGAGGCACGAGATGGTCCCTGGAATCTGGCCGTATACAGCCATGTCCTCACGCTGTATCTCGTTTTCTTTGTGTTAATTAGTTTTAAGAACTCTACGCAGGAGTTTTATAATTTGTTGTATAATAAATGCGCAGTTGTGTAATAAATGTGTTTTATCAATTATAGTTAATTTATAATCATATTTATTATAATTTTTATTACTTATTGTTTTTTTTAATTGTTATTTTTAAGGAATATAATTAGACTGTTCATTAATAATTTAATTTTTTATCGTTGTAAAACTTAGAAATCCAAAACTATTATATTATGCCAAACTGTTACCGTGTTTTGTAAATACATATATTAATATTATTTCAACACTAATCGGAATTATAATAACTTTAAAGCTGTTATCTGTTAATCTATTAAAAAAATCCATTTAGTATAATAATTAACCAAACGTACATACAAACAGTATTTATATTTTGTTCTTTCACAGCAGTAATTGCATACCTATTTCCAATAATTGCTACTAATAATGTTATTTTTTATATATACTAAAAAAAAAAAACACTGAAGGATTCCTATTTTGTACCATGATTCCACGTTCGATTTTAAACAGCATTTGTCGAATAACGATGCTGCGGACATTCAAGGCGGCTCTGTACTAGAGACAGCCGTGGCACATATTGCTACAAGTGCCTTCAAACTAAATAAAGCCAAGGACCCAGGGACCATCTCGTGCCACGAGGACAGTTTACCCTCAGGTGGACCCAAAAGGGTTAGTAGTAAAATTGTATATATTTTTCAGATGAATGATTTGGATGAGAAAATTCAAGTAGCAAAGAGAAATATCAAAAATAAAGTAGATCTTCCTTACATTGTCAGATGTGAATTGCTTCAAACACTGGAAGGTTTAACCAAGAAAATAAAAGACCTAGCTAGAGGATCCTTAAGGTTAGTTAAGTTCCTTAAGACTATTGTTACACTCTCTTTTGCTCAAATCATTGAAATTAATTAACAATTAAATCTGTGTGACCAAATGGATGAGGTAGCAAATAGAAAGGGCTTATGAGGCCTAATTATAAGGATGTTATGCTAGCCCTATAATATAAAAAATGGAATCCAGTTTCCTAAATGTTGTTTTTTTACCGATGAAACTTTGGCTAATCTGATACGAAATACTCTATCAAGTCTAATTCTATCATCAATGCTTTTAAAAAGACAGCCACAATAACTAAAACTTTTTGGTTTCTTTGTTTCTGTAAGTTATTAAACGATATGATTTCAAATATAAATTATGTAGAATCCTACGATAAATACCATTTTGTTGTGATAACTGATGTTCATATTTTTCAAACCGGCCTTCGCTTGGGAGGTGTAAAATAACTGCCCCTATTTAAATGGTTTGTTGCCCATCGTAGTTCCAAGTAAATAAAAAAAAACAACATTTAAAACATATTCACATATTACATACTTAAAACATGTTTTACGCAAAGAATCTTTTGATTGTATGAGAAGTAAAGATAGTTATTATGTCCTTAGCATTATGAAAATATTATCAGTATTATATTAGGTAGGTACAGTAAGACCTCAATAACCAGGACCCGATAGTTCGGCATCCATCCTCTTGAAAATTGGCACTCATTAAAAATGGCAGTTTTTATAATTATTGAGTGGTTTAGGCCCGGTCTACACTGTTTTGGCTTTGCATACATCAAAAACAGTGTGTAAAAATCAACTGCTCAATAAACTTGTCCAAAACAACATTTCTCCTAAAAATCGAACTGATTCAAAACAATATGCACTCGTTGTCTAAAAATGTTCCCGGTTAAAGGGATCGTTTAACACTTTTGTTGCCGACAGTATTTTGTTGAACTTATTCCACTTAATGAAGATTATTTGAACAAATTGAAGTCTTTGGAAAAAGATACATTGTATTTATTGTAAATAGTTGTTCAATTTAAAAACGCTTTGCACGGTTTGGAAGTGAAAGAGGTTTGAAGAATTTGTTAGAGGTTGGAGTAAAAATAGCAAACCCCCCACCATGTACTGACTAACGGAAGCCAGCAACAAAGGGGAACGGAGCCGTCCTACCTGAGGCCCATCAGTTAGCGGCAATCTCTCTACACAGTTATTGTTGCGTAGTTGCAATGTGTAATTTACGTGTCCACCTTCAGTTTTTATTTTATGTATTGTAATGTTTTTGTTTGTGTGTTGTAACAACTCTTTAACAACCCAATAATAATAATGTATATATAATACATGTGCGTTTATGTGTAGTTTATTCCCTGTTTAAACCATTTTAAAGGAAGACATTACCGGATCCCCGAACGTGCCGGGTTATCGAGGTCTTACTTATATAATTGTGTTCTGTTGAACTTTTTTGTTTTCATTATAACTTGTAGATTTTGGTTACTTGGATTGAAAGTTATGTTTATTAAATATTCAGTAAATAGAGTTCCTGTTATATTTTTGTTTGGTACCTAGTTTAAGATTTGAAGTTATTTATTACAATTTGGTCAGATTACTAGTGGGCCCGGCAATGCTACTCTATTGCTTGATTTAATTGTAAGGGCTGTTTAACTCATTTCATTACTTTGGCGTAATGGAATTATTGTAAATGGTTTTTATGTCATTTAAAAATAATATTACACAAATTTAGCCTTAAAGCTTGTACCATTTAGTGCAATTTATTTTTATTGCTTAGGGGCATATACCCCATTTTAATTTATTTGTTTGTAGTGACAATATTCTCTAATCAGTCCTGCTACTAATATGTGTAAATTGTGAAATTTGTTGAGTGTTTTTAGCGTAGAGAAAAAGTAAGTGTATAAATTATTATTACATTTTAAGGGTAGTTATTCCATTTTGACTTAAGTAAGAGAATTGCAAATGTTTTTTTTTTTATATCATTTAAGAATAATACAGTAATCCCTTGATATTCGCAGGCTTGGTATTCGTGGTTTTGATTATTCACGGTTGCTAAAAAATGAAAAATACTTATTAAATAGCAATAAAGTACATGCAAAATTCTTTAATTATTACAGTGTATGTACATGTACTGTAATAATTATTGTATACGAATTTAATAACATTGTATAAATACCACGTCAATGTTGCGAGAAACACTCACAAATACAACAAAACATACAAGATGGGATTTCCCTACAACACACCTCTGCGTGAATACAAGTGGACTTGTGCAAAAGAATTTAGCTACAAAAGTGTCAGATGTCGAACCTTCTGTCGAACCGAACGGTCATTAAAATTCAGACAAGAACTTGACATAGTATTAGCGCCGTACAACGAAGTTCGAAAAGAACTAGAAGTAAATAAAAAACAATCAAAGATTACAAGTTTTTTTCTAAACTTAAATTGAGTAAATTTTTTAAAAACATTTTGTTTAGTTTTATTTTTGTAATTGTAGTGGTTTAGATTTCACAGTGATAAATATTTCCAGAGTGGATTATAGATTTGTAGATTTCAGTGAACTGTGTCGATGATTATTTTTATAGTGTTATAAAACGGAAATTATCATTCTGGGGGTTAAACAGGATACTTTTTACAAAAATAAAGTACATAAAATGTAAGTAAACATAAAATTTACTATCTTATGTAAATTATTTATTGGTATTATATATATATATATATATCCTTGTGTATAGTATATATGAAGAACAAGGACCGATGACAATGCAATACAGTATTAATTTTGTTGGGTGTAGTAAGTGAGCACTGATCATGGTCCCCA
>JAGFPH010005718.1:50374-70345 GCA_018207615.1 Philaenus spumarius
GACCAATATCTGGAAGGAATCAGGGTAGCTCAGTTGCTAGAGCGTTACGACGGAATCATAAAGGTCTCTGGTTCAAATCTCGGTCTTGGTCCATGTTTTTTCACTCATAATTTAATTAAATATCCCTTGCTAAGGAAGTTTGTAAGCGGAAAATTTTAAATAATAATTTATGATTTGTATTATAATAGAATATAGGTTTTAGTTCAATTATAATCTTTGTCTCCTGAGTTATCATTATTTTTAGGTTAAGGTTTTTAAATAACCTTAGGCCTTAAACTAAGGTTTTTAAATAACCCTAGGATGTTAGTTTTGATAGATAGAGTTTAGTTTCATCTACATTTTAAATTTTCCACTTGATAACGAGATTTGATACATACTGTTAAAATGTTGTGTACATATTTTGTATACAAATTTTGGTAAATGTACAAATATACTGTAAAAAATATAAACAATCCATAATTAAAAACCAACTTTAAAATAGAAAAAATTTCTATTTCTTCAACACTCTTTTTTTAAAATTTTTTTAAAATTTTTAACTTTTTTTAATTAATTTTTCATTATCTGATGTAAAACTATTAAATTTATGATCATTTGCTTGTATGTTTGTATTTAAACTACATTGTTATTATTGCAATTAAGTTGTTTAGTACTTGAATATTATGAACTAACTGTTGACCTATTAGCTCAGCATTGTACTTATATTTACAACTTAGAAACGTTTTTACTTCAAAATATGTTTCTCGTTTAACAGAAGTGGGTGAAGTCTGGAGTTACCGCGGAGGATTGGATGAGTCCAGTACTAACAGCCGTAGGAGGCAGTGGAGGAGCACCACGAGGTCAAGATCCTAGATTAGTGTATAACATGACATCGTGCAGAGTGTCGAGGGATAACTTAGAAACAACGGCTGAGACAGTAGTAGCTGTCGCAAGTAAAACTGCATCCAACTTGTTTAAATAGATTTGTAAATTTTAGAATAAAGTTATTTGTACAAAAGAAATACGTACTTTTATATCTTGACCAATAATGTGAAAGATAACTGATAAACAATTTCAGGAAATAAGATTAGAATTAATAGACTGAGCCTCTTGCGGAAAATCTATATTTTATTTGTATGTTTTCCTGCAGATTTCAAGACTTAATAATGCTGATAACCTGTTAACAACTACTAATTCAGTTGTTTCTCTTTTGTTTTGATAGTAATTTCTTGATCTCCGTGGTCTTGAATGCATAATCAGTTGATAACAGTCTTCATCTACAAGGAAGATTTGGAGTCAGGATACAAATATTTTTACCTTTTTTTAAGACAAACAGTTGTTCCACTCTTGGGCATTGCCTGAAATTAAATTAAACTGGAAAGTGACTATGCCCTGTTAAGAAGATTATATAAAATCTATTGTTCGAAGATAGATTGTTCAAATAACTTACCTAGTTTTTCAGAATGTCTGTTGAAAATTCATTTTGACACTACAGAAAAGTGTTGATAAGATTCCTTCTGTGAAACCCTAGCTGTAGGGGTTGGTCAGATCAAAAATTGTTTCATACAAAAGTTTAAGATAATGGTAAGTTTTGAAAAACTTTGACTTATTTGAAACTAAGCCTACGAAGAGAGTAACACATTTTTTTGTTATTTAGCCCCTATTTGTCCACCCCTTGAGCTAACGATGGGTGTTATCAGAAAGCTTTTCAATCAAAGTTTTTGATACTACTCTAAGAAGGTAAAATAACTTTAAACTGGAGCAATACTTTTCATACTAAAGGAGTTTCATAAAAACTCCCCCATTTTTACCCACTTGGTCTAATTTCGCAAACTAACTAGACCCAGAAATTCTACTTAAATATTTTATGTGCCAGTCTGGAAATAATTTGTGAAAAATTATGGCAGTTATTGTACTCATGACATTTTAAATTATACAATTTTGAATTGTTTATGATTTTGGGGTCTAGGGTTCAGGAAGTCACACTGCACTTCTTCCACGAGTTATATGTGTACTTTTTTCCGAAATCTACCTAAAAAACCTTTAATTTCAGTAAAAAGTAATTGTAAAACTTGCCAAATAGTTTCAAAAAATACTAATATACAAATTGAAGGCTTACAATTATATTGAAAATGATAAGCCGTAACAAAATAGAAGATGTATTATGTTTTTTACTAAAATCGTTTTATCTTATCTTTCAATTCAGAAGATATATAAACATGGAGTGCTTTACTTCAAATGTGAATAACTTATTAAATATGACTTCATTTTTAAATATTTTATTTTTATTAAAACCGTTTAGCGATTTTGCTGGTAAAAATTAATTCAAAGGTAGAGGAAGCAGTTAATTTGTATCAGTGAGTGTTAAATCATTTGTTACATTTTTTTCAAAATAAATAATTGTGTTTTAAAAATGATACGATGTTGTTTTTATTTTGCTGTTTATTTATAAACAAAGTCAATATATAAAGCGATTGGTGTAGTGGCGCCCATCTTGGATTTTTATCCCTTAAGAGCAATGTTAAATTTAAAACCATTTATTTGTTTTTTTTTTTTTTTATCATAACATTGTTTGCGAAGTCCCATTTTAACCACAGTCAACAATACGCATCTGTTTTGCGTTTCACATTTTTTTAATCCCTTTCATTTGTCACGTAATTGACATTTTTTAAGCACCAAGGTTGAACTTTTTTCTTTACACAATAAAAAATCTGGAAATTGGTTGACCGTGCAGGCCAACCCTAAAACTTCCCGCTTAGTTTACCAAAAATACCAAAAAACGAAAATTTGTGAATTTTTAAACAACTATAACTTTTCAATGCGTCGTTCGATTTTCATTTTTAAAAAAGCATTCTACGCAGTTTTTAAAGCAGAAAAAGAAAATGTACAGGTTTATATTGATTGGTTGAGAAATCTGGAAGATATGTTAAAAAAAACAAAAAAACAAAAATTTGTGAATTTTTAAACAACGATAACTTTTGAATGCGTCGTTCGATTTTCATTTTCAAAAAAGCAGTCGACGCAGTTTTTTAAGCACAAAAAATGTATACATGGTTTTATTATGATTTTTTCGCACGCTTTAAAGTTATTTTTAAAAAACATAAAAATTCCAAAAAAATTTAGGTTATTTTTTTTAATTTCTTCGGATTGGTTCGATGGATTAACTCTCAAATCTAATCAGATCTAAGTTTTGATACACCCTTTCGAATGACATGTCGTAGAATTCAATCCGTTGATTCGTTTTTGAGAAACTGTACGACAAAAATTTATTTACATACATCCACACACACACACACGGTCGGACATCTCGGCAGGAATAGTCAGAATGGCTTCCTGGGACCTCAAAACGTGGATATTTAATGAAAACTCGACTTTCGAAAATCGGACCGAAATCAATAACTTCCCTTTATTGGTAGCGGGAAGTTAAAAAATATATAATAAAAGCAAATCACAAGCCGGATCCGCAATTTTATAAAAAAATATTCAGTTTTTTTCAGCACTCAATTAAAAAAGATGGATTTATGAAATGGTTTTAAATGAGGCAATGTCAAAGTGCTCAGCTACAAAAATTGCTGTTTAGATACAGCTATAGAGTGAAGTGCTGGGGTCACCGGTTGCTTTCTCATTTACTGGACGCCTAATAGAATATACCTGGACACAGTTTCTTGTAATCAGTACACTTATTTATTTATTTCTCCTGCTGAAGACATACACTGAGTAGCAGGTGTACAGTACATTAGACAAATTGTAACACATTGCCAATACTGTAGTTTAAGTTATAGTGCACATAACAATAAATCCTTGATAAGCAATAACATCTTAAAATTAAATAATCGTCCCAGCAACCAGATCCGCCTCCGAATCACAGGCAATAACTTAATATACGACCTGATTTACCACCTGTGGCTGAGAAACCCTCCACCGAGTAAAAGGCTGTCTGGTCTGGAACACTTTTCATGGGAGTTTATTAATAATCGTCCCCTCCAGTTGAGAAGGCACTTTTTTTGTTGAAACAAATAATAAACCTGTTTCAACGATGATGTTGTCATCTTCAGTGCACACACATGAACTAGAATAACTATTGTAAGCAATTATATAAGTTATAATCTGATTATTGAGCATCACTGAAGATGGCGATTTTGTCTTTGAAACGCACTTCAGGTAGTATAAATTGTATATTTGTAGATAAAATTTAAATTTTGTTAATTTGTGGTGCTAAAGATTACTTTTTAACGAACATCTACACTGATTTGTTAGTAGCCCAGAAAGCAGGGAGTTAAAAATGAAGTTACCTGGAAATAAATTGCAGGAGAGATGAAACTTGGTAATATAGTACATTTTGACATCCTAAAAAAACATAGTAAGCTTGCGACCCCCACCACTTTGAGCTTAGGCCGCCATATTGGAAAATGGTGGCCAAATTCAGGTTTTTCCCAAATAACTTTAGATGGGTGCGTCTCACAAAAAAAGTTTCGTATAAAAATGATAGGGAATTTAATTCTTTAAAACTTTTGTTTCTCACATTTTTCTGTGAAATAAACGATTTTTGAGTTAAGTGCCACCTTGTGTTCTGTATTTATAAAAACTGCATGAATATTATCACCTGAAATTGATGAAATATTTATTATAATTTTTATTATATTATTGAACTATTATTGCTATTATTTGTTTTGTAATAATAATAGTAATATTGTTATTATTTTCCACTGTACTAGCTTCCACACCACCCGTGAGGTAAAGTTAATGCGGCTTTTTTTACTATGATTTTATTTAACCCTATAAGCGTCAGGCCAATTACTGCTAGATATACCTCTAAGCGTCAGGCACTTTTTCACTGCTTGAACACATTATCACTTAAACATCTATAAAATGTATCCTATTTATGTAAAGTGTACACTATTATACATTTTATTGTTTAGGAAAGTATGAAGAACATTTCTGTGTAGATAAAATATTTTTAAAAACATTTCTCTAACTTATTTTGCGTTTTGAACGGAAAACAAATTAAATTGGTAAACAAAAGTTTCAAATGTAGGGCTTTTGGAAAAATTGGGAAAAAAATTTAATTATAAATCCAAATCGTACAAAATGTAGAAAAAACATTTCTTTACATAAAACAATTCAAAAAAATTACTTTCTAAAAAAAACAATGTTTTGGGGTAAAATAACCAAAATGAGCAATTTGCAAAAAATTACCTGTTCATATTGAAAACTCTATATAATGTAGCCTATTCAAGTAAAGTGTATACTATTATCTATTTTCTTGTTTAGAAAAGTATGGTTAGCATTGCTATACAAAATAAATATTTTTTTTTAAATTTCTAAAACTTTTTGCTTTGCGAACTGTAAAATAAATAAATTTTTAAACCTAATTTTCAAAAGTAAAGGTTTTGGAAAAATAATAAAAATTATTTAATTATAAATACAAAATATGCAGGTCTCGATCTATACAATGACATAACTAACTTGTTTGTCAGACAATATTTAGTCTATGATAAGGTAAGAGAAAAACTCCGTTTATTTTTTGCTGTCACGAGACAGACTAACGCTTTTGTCATGTTTTGAACTTTTGTGTATTTTGTTCGAGATAGTTATAAGACATAGTGTAATAAACAATATACCAAATTAATCGTGAGAATTTCCTGAGTACAATGATATATAATATGATATACTTACTATTATTTTTGATGCACCAATTTTGATTTAAACGCATCAACGAGAATTCTCGTTGCCTGACACTCGGATGCCGGTATGTAGCCGAACGCAATCGACGAGAATTCTCGTTGCCTGACGCTTATAGGGTTAAGGGGTGTCCCACGAAGAGGTTTAAACGTTAGATTTTGTACAGATCGCCCATTAATGCATCAATCTTTTTGAAACTTAACACACCCCACAATAGAGGCTTTAAAAATGTTTTTTGAAAATCTTAGCAGTACAACACTTGCAGAAACAAAATGGTGGAATAATTAAATATTTATCAATTTTCTCTCTCTGTAATGAGCTTAAAGTGGTGGGGGTCGCAAACTTAGTATGTTTTTTAGGATGTCAAAATGTACTACATTACCAAGTTTCATCTCTCCCGCATTTTTTCCAGGTAAAAGTACCTGTTGCCTGGGCTATAGAGCCTTATTGAAATTCTAGTATTGATTATGTGAAAGAAAAATATTGTAATTTTTTTAATAACAACAATCTATTTTTCCATGAATTTATTCATGGTGTCAGATCAACATGTGAATGAACAATTTGCTCATTGTTTTTCATCTAAGCAATTTAATTGATGACAATAAGTGATTTTGAAGTTTGTGCAGCAGCCTTTTTTACGAGCAAGTCTAAGGCAATTAGTAAAACTGAATAAAGGATGTTAACAAACTAATTTAAGCAATATTTACAAATTGGGCTCTTAGACAAAAAGCTAGTGTTCTTTCAAAGCTATTGTAAACAAATTACCTTCGAACTGGATCTAAATAATCCAAGGCTCTGTGATAGGGGCAATGTCCATTCTGTTATCTTACTATGAAAGTTATGCTTTAGTTTTCAAATTAATCTTAGATTAGAGTGAGGTAGTCTGTTTACTGACAATAACACTTTAAGTCTAAGTGTTCTTGGCGAGAAGATTGATAAGGCGATGGGATAAACTTACATCTTGCTTCAGTACGCTAGTAGGCAGTGATGTTTTATCACCTGAGTTTTCTTTTAGGTAAGTCTAGTTCAATAGATAGGTTAATTTTTAGTGGACGAATCTAAGAGAAAGTAGGATTTAAAAATAGACGTTTTTGATGTGTGACAAGTGTGTTCAATGACCCTGATAAGGTTAAGTTTTTGTTAATAGAACTATCAAGAATTTCAACCATCTTTACCAAGAAGATAAAGCCTTTGGTTGTTTGTAAAGAACTGAAAATAATAAAATTTGAATTACATTTTGTATAAAATATAAATAATAATAAACAAATTATGTCTAGTTGTGGTATAAGAAAGATTTTCATAATATAACATAACAAATAGTATTAACATAAATGGTCCAATTATTTATACTATTAAAGACTAGACCTTATACAAAATTGTAATTTACTTTGTTATTCATACAAAACTCATTAAAAAAATATTAATTTCATAATACTAGCTTGTCAGTTAATATCAGTATACAAAAGATGGATAAACTGAATGTGATTGAAAACAAATACTCAATCGATAATAACATATACATACAGATTCCAAAAATTTATAAATAAAAACACCCAGCTATAAATTTTAATAATCCTTATCTTTAAATCCAAGAATTTAGTACAGCTTTTCGAGTAACAAATATATATGTTTTTGAACACTTATTTTTGAAATTCGTTATCTAGTTTGTAATAGTAATAAGTTTCCAGGAGAGAAAGACTATAAATTGATTATGGTAGTAAATCTCTCTTTCTGGTCCTATATTGTGCTGTAGCAACACACGAATACCCGTTACAATGCATAAAACATAATACCAAATTCAACAAGGGTAAAATAAATAATTTAAGTTCTTAAATTACATAATTTTTGTCTAGTCTTTAATTTATGCCGTAGACTAATGATGACAAAAGAAGCAGTGTATTAGAAGTGTGTATAGGTTGTCGGTTATAAGGACCAAAACTACGCAAACCTGTGTTGAAGGTTCAAATTGTATCGTCTTTAGCCTCTCACCTACACTGCTTGCTTTAAATGAAATAATGTTTTATGCAGATTAAATTATGGTTTAATTGATTAAATTCTTCTTTTTTTTATTAATCTATGTTTGTGTCCTTTGTGTTTTTTTAAAGAAATATATCATATTTAACTAGTGAATACAAATTACCGCAGTAAACAGTAATCTTTGTTTTTATATGGGTGATATTTTTAAAAAAACACACGCAAAAAATTTATATTTAGTTTTGTTTGTGGCTTATAATTTATGTGGCTATCAATCTTCATACATCAGTCTTTAATACCATGTGGTGCATTAATATGTGCAGAAAGAAAACAATAAATTTTAAGGATTTTTTTAGTTAATACTCAAAACTTTTCCTAATTTAAAAAAAAACCTTTAAATACTATAAATAGAAAACACATTTAGAAATTTAATGGTCTTTACAATAAAAGGTGACATGGTAATGTGATTTCATTTAGGAATAGTGGTTTTATGGGTTTTTCCTGCCATTGTGCGTTTTATGGTAAAATAAATTTAGAACGGGATCCATATTATTTTCCATTTCTATGCTCATGCAAAATGGAATTAAAAATTTAGTCATTTGTGCTGTAAAACAAACAGGTTAGTAAATTCAATTATTCAGATTCCTTTTGCGGAAAAGAAAGATAATATTAAAAACTTCCTTTTGAAATAAATGTCAAAATAACTGGAATTTAATTTCAAGTAAATTTACACAAAATTATTCACAGATTCCTTTTGCTGATAAGTAAGATAATATTAAAATTTTCCTTTTGAAATAAATGTCAAAATAACTGGAATTTATTTCCAAGTAAATTTACACAAAACTATTGAATTATATCACATTATGATCCAATAATTGACCACATATGATTGGATCTGCACTTGTGAACAAAATGTTTTTATGTTTCTACTGTTTTTTAGAACTTTAGAAATGGATGTGGAAACAGTTGTGGATGAAGCCCCACCATGGTTGGACGAGGAGTTTGTAGTCTTCGCCCTTCAAGGAAACAGAAAAACGCCTCCAAACTTTTCCATTAAAGACATGGAAATCACTTCAGCCTTACCGAGAGGAAATTTCTTAGGAAAAGTATTTAGAATTTTGGTGAATTACAGCTGGGTTATTTTCCTGGGAAATACAGAAACGAGACGTTTCATTGTGAAAACACCTCCTGTCGGCCCGTTAGCAGACGCCATCAATGCTAAATTATGTGCCAAAAAGGAAGCATATGTTTATGAGAACATATTACCGGCCTTAACAGATCTTCTCGATGAACGGATTTCTCCTCTCAAGTCTTTCTCTCCGCGAGAAGATGTTCTGGTTTTAGAAGATTTACAACAAGATGGTCATGTTATATTTGATCGAGAGAGACAGTTAGATTACGATCATTGCGTGGTCGCTTTACAAGCGTTGGCAAAGTTTCACGCAGCGTCTGTGGCTTTGTTTAAAAAATCTCCGGAAGAAGTGCGTACAGCTGGTGAGGAAATATTTTTCAAGCCTGAGTTTCAAGATCATATGCAACCGTTCTTCAGAAACACACTTAACATTTTAGCCAATGAAATAAAATCATGGCAGTCGTTGAAAGGTTTATCTAATATTATTCAAAATCTATCAAATAGTGCGTGGGAAGTTACTGTGAATATAGTTCAAAGACAATTTGGAACTTTTAATGTTTTAAACCACGGTGATTTCGAAAAAGACAATATTTTATTTAAATACGAAGACAATGAAGTGGTCTCGGCTAAATTAGTTGACTTTCAGTTTTGCAGGTACGCATCTCCCGCTCTCGACTTACAAAATTTCTTTGTGTATTCTGTTGAAGATGATATTCGTATAAATAGACTCGGTGATTTATTATCAGTGTATGTTGATAGTCTTAATATGACACTTTCAAAATTAGGATGTGTCAAAGAGAAATTGTCGTACGAAGACATACAAATTCAGTTAAAAGAAACAGACTTTTTTGGTTTAATAGTGGCTATTTTTCATTTACCCTTTTGGGTTGCCGATCCGGTACCGCCACCCGTAGGAGCAGACATGGAAGTGCCTCTAACTGTTGTTCAAAAACTTTACGCTGAAGTGTTTAAGAGAGAAAAATACAAACATACCGTATCACGTATTATTGAATACTATAGTACAAGAGGGTTGTTTAAAGCTTTGTAAAATATTTATTAGACAGTTTAATTGTAGTTTTATTTTTGTATTTAAAAGATGTCAACATTCCAAGATTAATATATCAATACGGTTTAGACATTAAATCATATTTTATACTTTTACCAAACCCAATTGTTCAATCCTAAAATTACAAATAGCTTAATTAAATTAGTTCAATAAAAATATATAATTTTTACATTATTAAGAAACAACGTTTAGTACTGAATAATTAAAGTATAAAGTAGGCATGTATGAGACGGTATTAAAATGATGTTACTTTTTTTAATCCTTTATATATTACATTTTAGTACGTTACTTCTTAAATGATACTGAACACTAGTAGGCTATAGAGCAATTTATGAGGATGTTTTAAAAGTAAGGTTGTAAATTGAGAACCATTGAGAATCTGAAAAGTTGAATAGAAGTTAAGCTATGCCCACACTTGCGCTTTCCCTTTCATCTTCAACATGATGCACGGTGAAGGGAACATGTGGCAAGCGTAAAGGCATGCCTCTTCCACCGTAAAATTCTCAGAATTCGATAGCGCATGCCTTATTGAAAGGGAATCCAACACCTTTGGATTTTCTTGCTCAATTCCGTTCGTCTTTTTGTTTAAACTAGTCATAATGTCACGGTCTTCATAAGCAATTTTAAATGTTATTGAAAAGTACAGACTACTACCACTCTGGTAGTTGGTTGCTACATCAACCACTCTGGTTACACAAACAAAATCGTTAGACGCAATAATCTTAAGTTGTTGGCCGACAAGCACCAGTTAACCTTAGAAAAAGTGAAAACTAAAATAAAAAGCTTGCTGTCATATTTTTCCAATTAACACGCAAAAGTGAAAAAAGAAAAACGGATTCTGCCGCAGAAAATGTGTACGAATCACCGTGGTTTGCGTATAAATGGCTACTGTTTATTGTGGACACTCCTAATGCATTGTTTTGACACTTTAAATTGAGATGATATAAAGTCTCCGATAGCCAGGAACCTTAACGTAATCACCAGCCTGATTTCAGGAGAAACAGAATCTCGGAAGCGAGTGTTTTTTTTTTTTTTAATGCCGGCTCAATCATGGTCAACAGTTCATGAAAGTTTTCCTTTGACATTCTAGTAAAATTCCTGAACAAACCATTATTATTCTCAAAAAATGTTTTGTCCAGATCGCTCGTCGACATTTTCTTTTTCTCCTGTTACCCCACGAAATCACAATGAAAGCAAAACTAATGACAATAAGCAAACACGCATCCGACTCTTCCATCTTGTGGGGAATGAACTGTTGAACAAGTGTGGACAACGAATTGAATGCGTCTAGAGCCTTTTCGCAAGGCATGCGCTAAAGACAAGTTGAAAGGAAAGATGAAACGCAAGTTGAAGATGGAAAGGGAAAGTGCATGAGTGTGGACATACCTTTACAAGACGTGTATACATTTTTCTTTACATTTTGTTTCAAACATTTTTGATATCTCCAAAAGAACTTCTTCAAATCTTCCATATAAACTGCCACTACCTAGGATTCGAGCCAGTTTTGCACTAACGGTTTCAACTCTTCGGTTTCATCGAATAGTTGCTTCATCGTTGAGATGTAAGCCAGTTATTTATGTGTAGAAAGTGATTTCAATCACTAGATGTGAGATCAGGCCTACTATAATGTGTACTTAATACATTTTTGACTGTTTTCGACTGTGCTGGCAGCTGTGTATGGTCGTTTGTTATCGTGAAGGAGAACAACTCAGCATTCCCTGCTGTCAGTTTTGAATGGTGGAGTTTAAACAGTGTTTTACAAAAGACTTGTGTTGTGATAGTTGTCCAAGGCTCCCAGAACACATGTTTAATCATTTCCTTTTAAGGCTGGGTTTGCTTGAATTTTGTTGGTTTGGGTGATTTGGATGACCAGATCGCATGAATTATTGTTTTGTCAAGTATTGACTCACAAAATTCATGTTTCGTCTAGTAACAATAAGCCCATTGTACACACGGTTTACGACTAGAGTGTCAGACATGATTCTGAATGTGTTCTTTAAATGTCTGAAAATTCTTTCTAAAATCAGATTTTCTCTCATTATCACATTCAAAAGCTCTAGAAACATCATCAGTCCAAACAGAACATTATCAGTCCATTCATTGTGAACATCTTCCTTAAATTCATGACATCATTGCTTCATTTTTTATTCACTCACATATGTGGTAGGTTCATATGTTTTATACAGTTGATATTGAATTTCAGCAGAATTATGGCCTCTAACGTTTAGAAATCTAGTCATTGTTCTAATCACTTATCACTTGCTTATAATTATACTTATTAATAAACATGGTCAAACAATAACAATGAACTGACCACAGTAAGGAGCATACATGCTCACAGAGCAGTTAAAGCTTGTGCATTATTTGAAAATACATTATATTATTCCTCTAAAAACTTTAATCTAAATAAAATTCAACGAAAACATTTAAAAAATACATTTAATTTCTTTATTTCTTACAGTACTTCTAAACCTAAACACATTTAGTCCATATTTGCTTTATTTATGTTAGATACTTTACAACTATAAACTTTAAAATATCTTAAATTTCTTTAACTCTTCAAAAATGTTGCTATTGTTTTAAAACCTTACACACACACCTGCAAAGCCCTAATTCCTATTGAAACACCAATTTTGTCCATGCTTTCAATCTCAGGAACGGAAAATCCAAAAAGTTCCCTGGCTTAGATATAAGCTAGGGACCCTTAGAGAAGCAAATTGACACCAACATACTTTCATGGTTCCTGAGAAAATTGTGCCAAAGGCGTATCTAAATTTGTTGCATTGTAGACGCTCGGTGACCTGTTTCTAAAATATGAATTTTTAGCTGATTTACATCTATTTATACAGAATTTTAATATTTTTTCAAACATTGCTTAAAATAACTATAGATTTGTTCGCACAAACACTATGTTTATAAATTATTCCAATAAACAATATTTATTGTAGATTCAATTTTTCCTTTTTACTATTTGTAACAGCCTTAGTTAACCTTTAGTAATAGCAGTTTGTATTAAACAATACAAATTATGTTCCCAAACCATATTTTGTTTAAATTTAATTTGATTTATTGTGATCTAAAATTTATGTTAAAGTGTTATAGAAAATAATTAATTATAATTTTTTAGGGCCTATAGAGTTTTTCTAAAGCGCTTTCAAACTCTGCAAGATATCTGTACATAAAGGTTTTGAAACACTTATGTCTCTGTATTGTTTTTGTACATGTTACTTATAACTACAGTCGGGAGCACGAAATAAGGCGGGTGGGAATTTTTGCGCTGTTACCAGATAAGCATCCAGTGTTGCCAGATCGTGCCGCAGAGCAAGCGATTCTTGACCGCTCCTCGCTTTGTCAGTCCCATATCTGGCAACAGCGCAAAAATGCTCACCCGCCTTATTTCGTGCTCCCGACTGTAAAGAATAGTAACAAAGCAAATCATAATTGTATGTTAAGGAGTTTAGAATAAATATTATTGGCCATGCAAAAATTTGTTAGCATAGACATGTAGGTCTTTCAAATACTAAAACAATGGTTTCTATTGCTTCAAATGACCTCTAGCTAATAAGCTTAAATACATTCATCATAAACACTTCCTAAAGTGTATTTATTTTATTTATGTATTTATTTTATTGTATAAGGTTTAGTTAAAACATTTAGACTCAAAGCTTAATTAAAGATTATGTACAAAAAATGTTGACTTTATTTTTTTTAATTTGAAATGAAAATGCATACAACTAATTATTGTTATGAAACTTTTTATCAGTTTCCCCAAAATTGGCTTAAATTTAAATATTAAAAGACATACTGTTTTAATTTGTATTTGATTTAATTTGGATTTTAACTAAACAAAGGCAGTCTTGAGAAATTCAAGTGCTTACATTTTATTGTTATTTATGTCAGTTAGTGTGTTAAATTATTAATTGTCTATTAACTAGCTTTCTAGTAAAAAGTTTGTAGGCCAATCATCAAAATGCAGTACCATATGAACTTTCTTTAAAACAATGCCAGCTTAAACTTCTTTGTCAAAGATGGAATTGTGCCAAGAATTATTTATAATGCTGGCTGACAGGTCAAGATAAGATAACCTCAATACTAATTTATTGTGTTTATTACATCATAGGTTATACTATAAATAGTAAAATTAAAAAAAAAAAAAAATTATGAAACGGGAAACATTTTTAGAAAATGTTATTGAATAATAGGCTAATTTAAAAACTAGTATGGCCTTGCAGTACTTTATACAGTTAAGGGCATTAAAATTATTTAATAAGTTTGTGTATTTCTGGTCCAGAATCAGTTTACTTTCAAAAAAATATTTGTTTGTATGTTGTCTTTTTTTCAACTGTTATAGATATTTTAGGTAAATATATTTATAGTCTCATATCTGCCGTATCGAAGAAGAAAATAAGTTTGTTTTAATTCACAGATCTGGCCAAATACATTTTTACAATGATGTGTGACCAAAATATGCTTTAGAAAATAGTGCATATTTTTTGTGTTTAAAATTTGTAAAGAAATTTATGCCGTAACAATTATTGTGATTAATAGTGGGCTCTCAAATGTCTCAGTTTGTTCTATTTGCAGGTTGAATTTAGGAATTTAAGCAGTTGCTTCCTACCCAGAATATAAAACTGTTTGTCCTATACACTCAAATAGTTAATTAAGTATACACTTATGGATTATTTTACTAAAAATTTATTATTATTAAAAAAATAATTTTAAAATGTTTTCTTCCTTTAAAAAAACTACTTACAGTACCTTAACATTTTACCTCTTTAAACAATTTGTTTTTAAGCCTGTGCCTAGTTTGCATAATGTAAAAAAATACAGTACTGAGTATTCAGTTATTCAATTATTAAAATCATTCAGTTAGCCAAATCAAACAAAACAGCAAAAAAGTTTCATCTTTATCAGCATATAAGTAGTGATTAGTTACAGTAATTTGTTACAAAAACAGTTAAAGTGTGACAGCACAACTTATAAATAAATAATTCGACCACACAGCTGAACCGCTGACGTGAGTTGAGCAAATTTCAAAATTTAAGTTCATAGGCCTAAGTTTTAGGGTTTCAACCACAATTTGGAAAATAGATCTATTCACGACTGTGCTGAATAGCTGCAAAATGCTTCGCACTCCATTCCGCATATTAGGAGTATTTTCAATACACAAAGCATTACGTGCTTCGCACGCCAACTCCACGGTAGAATCCACCACATGGCTTTGAACCGGGTACTTTTATGGTATTTACGTTGTGATCGATTTTGGGGGAACCAAGCGAGCTATAAGGTCGCATAAAAAGACAAAATGTGCAGAATAACATCCTACATTTATATTTTTAGAAAAAACTCTAAAAAAAATTAATTCTCGTAGGAAAAATCTAAAAAAATAGTTATTTCCGGTCAAAGTTGTGCTTTCGGTTGTTGGATTTTTTTAGCTAACGAACTCGTCCGAGCGATGTAGACAACCAACATGTGTACCAAATTTGAACCAAATCGGACTTAAAATGCGGTCGCTAGAGTGCGAACACATATATACACATAAAATATATACAGGGTGATTTTTTTAAATGGGCCACCATTGGCATCTCAGAAACTAAAAAAGTTACAACAATCTTTAAATAAAGACCTTACCTACTTTTTCCTTTACATTAAAAATACAATATTAACATTTCCAAAAACTCCGCCATTTTTCCAATATGGCGGCCAACTTCATTTTTTCAAATAGAAACCCCTATTTTTTATGTTGAATTTCGATTGAGGACACAAATTTAAGACATTTTTATTCTTTTGTATTTTTTCCTAAACCAAACCGTTTATGAGCTACAGCCTCTCAAAAATTTTCTATTTATGTGATTTTTTTAATCGGGCCACCATTGGGATCTCAGAAAGTATTAACAATGAATACTTAAATGTTGAGAAGCACAGGTCTTATGGACTCAATTCTAACAGATTTTACAAACTTGGCGCCCTAAAGATTTGTAGTTGGGCACGACTCCGAGAGGAAGCGCTGGCAAACCATTTAGCGTGCGGTGGAGAGCGAAAGAGCGCGAGATAGTGTTTCTCCCCTCTCATTGGTACAACGATAATGCAATTAATTTGTACTATATTTAGATTACTTGCCGAGTGCGGCTGGCTGAACGAAGGGTTAACCCCACTCGCACAAGGACAGGGAATTAAAACTTTCGCTATTGCGTTATATACAATCCCAGACACAATCGCGTTTTGTTTGTTTAGAAACTAAATATAACTTATATAGGTAGTACCTGGAGACCGAGCTAAAGCTCGATTATAAGCAGGGCTATGATTTCAATAATAAATATTGGATTATTGAGTTTTGAGGTTAGGCCTATAACATTAAACAACTAAATAAAGGGTATATACAACATTAGGCTTACCTGTAATAAAAATACAGTTTAAAGGATTAACCACAATCTCAACGCTATGCCTCAGAAATAAGTCAGGCCTAAATTAAAGTATTATTTCAATATCGATTTATTCCTAGGGCCTAGTTCGCTCACGTCAATAACTACTATTATTGCAAATTTCCGTGAACATCGTTTAGGTTAGGCCTATAACATTAAACAACTAAATAAAGGGTATGTTTATTATGTATTTGTTGCCATGGTAACTATAAATAGATGCAACATTAGGCTTACCTCTAATAAAATATACAGTTTAAAAGAAAGCAGATGATTATTGTAATGGCATTGAAAACATTTGCATCAGCTGTGCTTTGTATTGTTTAAAATGGACAAATTTCACTTTTTAATTTAATAAAAAGACGTAGAAAACGAATTTTCCCAGACTGGTGACCATTTCCAATCGATTTCTCGTGGCCAAAAGCCCCATATAAAATGAAAAAATGAAAAATCCTTAGACGGAGATTCCAGATCCATTTAGCAGACAAACAATTAATTATCTCTCGCTTTAGAAGATAAGATTTTCAGGAACACAATTTGTTGTAATTATTTTCTAATTGATATTGTAAATATGGCTATTTTTCTTTTAAGTTTATTACCAGTAAAGACCCCCAATTGACTCCCAAATTTTTTCAAATTTTGGGGTACATTCACTTTGACACCATTTTTGAATTTCTCATCAAAACTTAGGATAGGAATGTCTGATAAAGTGAGGGGGTTATTATTAAGGTGAAGGAGCTAGGTGGAAAAAACGGCCATTTACATAATGCACTTTATCTCATGAATGCCAAGTCGTAGAGAAGTGATATAGATATCGTTGGATAGGCAATCATAAGGGCTATAAAATATCGAAAGGAGAAATTTTGTTTAAGTTTAAATTTGCAATTGAGTATATTAACTTTGTAAATAATTCAGTAATAATATATTTTGTATTGCTACAAATATATTTTGTCAGTAAATATATCTATTTCGTGTATGGAAAATTAAATTTGTATTGAGTTTATAATACTTTGTAAATAATGAATTAATAGTTTTGTTTCTCGTTTTATTGCTACACGCATATTGACAGTCCAGTTTATAAATATGATTAGTTTATACTGTAATTTCTGAAAAATAAATAAAATATAATCTTTAAATTACAATCAGCCATGTATGTAAACGTTTGTTTTAAATACCTTCCATTTGTTATATAATTGACAATTTTTTAAATACCAAGTTGGAATTATCTTCCTCCGAAAATTAAAATAACATCCAAAAAAGTAAAACAAATAAAAGTAAAAGTTTTGAAGCAATCTTTTTCTTGATGAGTTTGAGAAGGCCTCATTTTTAAAATGTACTTCACACACCGCTCTGTGTTTAAGTTTCTTATCTTCTAATTCTGTTAGATCATCTCGGCCACAATTAACAATCCACAAGTTGCACCTAAAAAATACATATTTCTAATGGTAGGTGATCAGTATATCTGAATCTAACCTGAATAAAACCAGAATTATTATTGAATCTAGACCTTGTATAGTTATTGTTGTGTGTTGACTGTTTGTGTATTACTGTTGGCATGAAGTACCTCTTCGTATTTTTATTATGTACATTGAGGTATTGTACGCATATGCTTTAAATATAATTTATTAAAAACTGTCCATGTTATAAGGATTTATTAAATCAGATTAATACTTTAAAAATAAAATACCCCAGTCGCAGCAAATCTGCGCACTTGGAGAATTTCCAATGCTTGTATATTTGGGATTGGAAATATCCAATGCTTGTATAATATTGATGAAGCCACTTAACAAGTTTTATCATAATATTATATTTTTAAATAAGCAAGATATAGCATTTGAATTATTTCTCATAATAATAGCATTAGAAATGAGAACCTATATAGGATTGCTGCAACTGGGTTCACAAAATGTTTTATTTTTGATCAAAATATCAATTGATTACAAGCATATGAAGCCTTACACCAAGTGTTATCAACGTATGTTCATTAATAAGGGAGATGTATAATGTTATTTATTCGCCATAAAATTACATGTGCTATGAGTACGTAGGTTTGCTGCCATGTGGGCTTAAAATACTTAGGTTTAAGCAAATAACAATATAATCTGGACTAATGAAGTTATTACCAAGTTTCATCAATATATGTTCAGAAATAAGCAAGATTGAACAACGTACTGTGTTTAGCATTTTAAATATCTATGCAGCGGATTGACGTAGAACAAACTCCCTCTAACCGGTGGTATTAAATTTTTTGGAGTTTTGGCCACTTGCAAGCATATTTTCAAAAACTCGTAAAAAATAGTAATTGTAACCCAATTCAAAAGTGTTCCACAGCTTTTTTTATATAGAAAAAGGTTCAGAAAATTAATATTAGCAACTAAAAAATTGATTGATGTAAAATTACAAAAGTTATTGGCTCAAGATAAAAAAAATTTCAATAGGCCCTAACGGAAGAAAAATATTCAACTTTATTCCAATATAAAAAGCAGATAACATTTTTTTGTAATTTTTTCAAAATATACAAATTTAGTTATAAATAGAAGAGTAAAAACATAATTATAAAATTCAAAACTTTTTTTCAGAAAATAGGCCTACATGATTTTATGTTAATGCGACAAGAAACGCTACTGAAACATATTTTGGCCTATATATGAGTAGGCCGATATATTTTTTACCTCAAAATTAATTTATATTACACCAAATTGTAGAGAATAAAACATAGAATTGAACTGTATACTTGAAAATGTTATGTATCCTTTTATTTTGGTCTCAGAAATTCTAGAATGAAAGAAATTGTCTAACGTCTGACAAATTTCACCAAAAAATTATGTAAATAAAGTTATATAACACTGTAAAATATTGTTTATAATTTCTTTCAAGATGAACAAAAGTTTTGTAATTTAGTTCTAAATAGAAGTGCATAAAAATAAATATCAATTTCAAAAACATTTCAGAAAAGACATTTAGCGTTTTAGCGTCAAGAAACGCTACTAAAGCAGGCCTATTTTGAAAATGGAATTACGAGTATTGTATACTTTATTAAAAATCAAATTTATTTGTACCAAATTGTAGAGAACAAATCATAGAACTGGACTGTACAAATTTTGTACAAATTGTAAACTTCTCTTCAATTATTATATTACTAGAACCACTTAATAATTACCATAACAATGTTTTATTGTAATACGTTATTTGCAGTCACTTTAACAAAAATTAACTATTTAGATCTAACCACTATCTCTTACCTTTCTTTATCGCTCACTGGAAAATAGAAAAAAGGTACATCTGCATTGGTTGATGAATTCTGACAATTAATGTAAGAACACTTTCTCCCTCCACTTTTTTTAGTACTCATCATAAACAATAACTAACCAAATGCTCCAATACACACCACCTACAACTTCAACGGAATATACAGCAATTAATATTAAACGCCTAAATATTCATTGCCTGCCATCTCATCATTTCTCATTTGACTGAAAATAGCTCTGCTTCATTTTCCGTCTCTTTCTTTCATATTCAGTCGCTCTCGCTCTGTATGGTCGTTACATACCAGAAAAATAGGGGAAGAAAACATTGTATCTCGCGCTCTCTCGCTCTTGACCTCGCACAAAATCATACGACATCGTTCAACCAATCTTAATATAATAATAAAGAAAACGCCTTACATTTCTTTCTTTCGTGGACTTATAAATAAACCCGTCTCGTCTAAATCACAGTTTGTA
>JAGFPH010005718.1:70445-91688 GCA_018207615.1 Philaenus spumarius
TAATAACTGATTTTTTGGGGTTTTTGGCCAAAAAGGGGGTTGTTTTTCAAAATTTTTCAAAACCTTTTTTCGTGCATCTATATAGGCCTACTGTATGGATGCACGAAAAAAAGTTTGGAAATTTTTTGAAAAACAACCCGTTTTTGGCCAAAAAACCCCCAAAAATCAGTTATTATTATTAGCTAAACAAGAATTTTTAGAAAGATACGGTTTTATGCATATGGTAGGGCACATTAAGTGCTACGAACAAGCCAAATTTGATCAAAATCGTTACAGCCGGTTTTTATAAAAAAATAATAACTGAATTTTTGTTGGTTTTATGGCCAAAAAGGGGGTTGTTTTTCAAAAAATTTCAAAACCGTATTTCGAGCATCTATACAGTCCTACTTGACATGTCTGGTGCAAATTTGTTTGAAATCGATCGAATGGTTTTCGGTCTAGCTTTGTATACATACAGACAGACATTTTGTAAAAACCGCTTTTTTGGACTCAGGGGGTCCCAAAACGGATATTTCCACAAAAATCTCAACATATTTTTTTTTTTGCGATCACTATACTTTCTCTATACTATAGTAGGCTATAGTGAGAAAGTAAAATTGCATTGTTCATTGATTTTATTACCAGAATTTTAACTTTTGTTACTACAAAGTCAAATATAATTTGATCAAGCAGCCGAACTGCTGATGTGACCTGAGCAAATTAACTTTATATGTTTTACGGTTTCAACCAACTATTTGGGAAATTGGTCTACTCGCCAAGGCCGCTAAATAGCTGCCTGCATGTATGAAATATATTAGTGCAATTTGTTTGAACCTAAGCCTCCAGCTGCGACTCACGCGCTGCTGGTAGCGGAAAAACTCACTTTGTGAGATTGCACCTCGTACTTGATTCCTCAGATTATGGGCTGCTTCGTTTTGCATGCAGTGGACAAACTTCCGACCCGTCGGCCTCGGTTAAGAAGCTGCCCCCAGTGGATTTGAACCGGGTACTGTTATGGGATTTTACGTTTCGATCGATTTTGGGGGAACTAGACAAGCTATAAGGTCTTGTAAAAAAAAACTAAATATGCAGAATATTTTAATAGGTTTACGTTTTTGTATAAAATCCCAAATAAGTTACATTCTGGTACGAAACGTATCAAAAAATGATTATTTCCTGTCAAAAAACGTTCTTTCTGTCGTTGAAATTTTGGCTAACAAACTCATGAATTCAATTAATTGAAATTTTAATCCTTGAATGAAAAACCAATTTGTAACAATATTTGTTATAAACTCTAAACTAAAAAGAATAAAGTCGATTAAAATATATACTGCTATTAATAGACTAATTTAAAATAAAAGGATTTTATTTTATTTTTAGAATGTCAATTAATAAGTGGTTGTCTTTAAGTATTAGTTTTAACAAATAGAAATCAAAATCTGTATTTGGTTTGTTTTTTTAAGCAGGTAAGTTTTTGTTTGTAGCTAATCTTGCTTTAGATAATATATTAGAGGGAAAGCCTATGGGTACATTTTACAGTTAGCATTCTGACAATTAATACACAATTTTTACAAAAATATTGGCCTACTTTACCACAAGGGTTGAAAAATCACTAAACTATTTCTGTACAATCCTAACGTTATCCACATTTTCATAAAAAAGTTATTTTCACAGGATGAACATCCTGTCATAAATTATATTAAACATCCTATCATTAAATTAGGTTTTATCATTTTGAAGTCTTAAGTGTACAAAAATATATACAAACAGTATTTATTAAATTTATAATTAACTTAGTGTATATAATGTTTAAAATATACACAATATTTATTAAAATGGTATTGATTCTGTTGATTGTAAACAGGAAAGGTTGTTAAACCTAATCCCACTTATTAAATTGCACTATTAAAGGAGTAGTGCACTGGCTCTTATTACCAAACAGACTGGTGTAATGAGCCTATAAGTTACGAAAACTTTGATCAGCTGATTATTGTGTGAATGTTAAGAACTGTCAACTAATTATTTAAATGAAAACTGATCAACATTTGTATTGGTTTAAATTTCCACCCCTTCTTATTTTTCAGCTTTTGCATCTTTTACTTATCCTAGTGCTTTAAAGAAACCAATTGCACAACTTGTTATGTAAATATCTATTATAATACTTGACTGGCAAATGTAAATAACATCATGGGCGCCCATACCAATGGACAGAAGGGGGCCATGGCCCTCCCTAGCTCCCAGGGAAAGGTAAATATGTATATTATTATAGTCAGGTATTTTTCTTTAAAGAGATTAGCACTAAAATATGTTTTAAATGTTATATGCCGTTTAATTTTACATATACTTATTTTATTTTTTACAAGAGTTCAAGCATGAGCTGCAATGCATTGTGTATTGAAAATAATATCAATATGGGGATTGGCGTGCATTGCACTGTGCATCGGCCGCTTCTCACAGTGTTCAGTGTCAAGCTCACATGTGCGCCCTTATCAGTGAACGTACCCCGGTCTAGCCCTCCCCTAGAAAATATCATATGGGCGCCCATGAATAACATATTTTATTGCCTAAATAATTATTGGAACATCAACTTTTATAAAACCGCATTTATTATGATTATTGTTGTTGTTGTTTTTTTTTTTTCATGCAGATTCATTCTAAATATAAGTTGTTCAATTAAATCTAACTATTGTAGCATAAGTGAAGAGAGATTATTTATAAAGAGTTATACTAAAAACGTCAAAACCTATAACTAAGTTTCAATCCTGCCTCATAAAATATTCAAGGAGACTATTCCCCAAGACTTCCAACATTCTTTACGCATTTATTATAAACTACAATAAGATGTTCAAGATATGTGCCCCAGTTTCTGTCAGTGATTAATATTGTCTCTATGTGTCCGTTCAACAGTGAACTGACCTAGTATTCATTGTTACAGTTATAGACCACTGACGGTAGACAAAACAAGGGCAAACATCAGATAAATTCATATGTTTCTGATTTTTTGGTGTGTCGTTAGGGTACCTATCAGTAGTGTAAAACCAAGTTTGCAGCTTTGAAAGACTTGTGCTAACTTCGTGGTGCTCGAAAAACCTTAATATTTTCCCACTGATTTCAGTTTTTGGCTCGAAACTCCTAAAAGGGAGCTTCCTACGGAAAAAAGTCACTCTGTTCTTTTTTAAAGCAGTGAACATTTCCTACAATTTGAGCCCAACCCCAATTTTTTAGGTACAATAAATTTCAAGATACAGGGCCTCAAAAATAGGATTTATTTTTTTAAAAGTGCAAAATTTCAGTTTTTGTTGTCTGTTGGGCTAAATATTGGCTATAATACTCATTATACGAGAAACGAGAAATTTTATTGGAGATGAAGTTGTACAGAAAATATTTAGCTTCCATTTAAGCCCAGAACGAAGTCTGTAGGCCAAACAGGTATCTAGTTATCTTAAAAAACAAAAATGGGTTAAATCCGGGGAGCGACAGTTTGGAGCCTGAGTGAATGCAACATTTAATTGCCATCGATATTCATAGTTATTTCACATATTATTAGTAAAAAAAACATATGTACGTACTCATTAACTCCTATAAAAGCGAGTGTACATCCGTACGTACATACATACGTGCGAACGTACGTGAGTAACATCTAATATAACAGCTGAGATTTCACCCATCATCTGTAATACTTAAACAAACCCAGTGTACATTGTAGTTTGGGGTTATGTTTCTACTTCAATCGTTATAACTTCTTGCGAAGTTGATTTTTTTAAATATGAGTTATAGAACTAATGTATGCAATAATACAGCATTTAATTGCCATAGTTAACAATTGCCATTTAACAATATTCATAGTTATTGCTATTACACAAATTATTAGTAAAAAAAAAACATTTGTACGAACTCATCCAATATAAAAATAAACTAACGTAATAATAATAATTGACAACTAAGTAAAATAAAATAACGTTGCCCTTACCTATCTTTGGTGGTAAGGTACTAAAACCTGCGAATATGGGATCTTTGAAGAAGGTGAAACGGATTGTTTCCCCCCCTTTTGTGTGATAAGATAACGCCTGAGTTAGGTTAATGGGTCTTATTCATAAAAAAGAGGTTAACCTGATACTTTCATAATTTGAAGGAAGTCCTTCCACTTGTATGTATAATAAATTGAAGTAAACCCTTGTACTTTTCAAGTATAAGGTAATCCTTCAAAGTTGATTCATTTACTTCATGTTGAAGTAAATGAAAATTCATAACCTGTACCTTTTACTTCAAATATAAAGCATAGGCCTATCATTCAATAATTCTGAGGTTTTTCAGTAGCATACTCACATCTGTAGTGAAAGGTTGTTTCCGCTACTTTCAGCGTGATGGCAGATGTTGTGGATGTGGGTAAAGCGACAACACGACTGTGCAATAAAACTGCCAAGGGTCATCGGTTTACCTGGTTTGCAGGGCTACGACATCACGACGGTGGTGCAGCTGCGAGTGGGCTCAGTCGTGATGTCGTAGTCTGCACGGCTTGACCGGGGTAAATCTTGATGAGGGTTTGACAGCCAGTGGTGATAATATTTAGCCCGTACCCCTGCGTACTCAGCAAATTTACAATGCATATACATGCAAAATACATGCAATGTTCTCATGCAAAATACTGTAACTAAACAGTTTAGGTAAGTCCTTTAATTTTTTTTTTATTCTAATTATATAAAGTGATAATACGACGAAATATTATAATTATACAAATATTTTAATCATACTGTTATCGGCAACATACTGTGATTAAACAGTTTAGGTAAGTCCTCTAGTTTTTTTTTATTCTAATTATATAAAGTGATAATATGACGAAATATTATAATTATACAAATATTATAATCATACTGTTATCGGCAACATACTGTGATTAAACAGTTTAGGTAAGTCCTCTAGTTTTTTTTTTATTCTAATTATATAAAGTGATAATACGACGAAATATTATAATTATACAAATATTATAATCATACTGTTATCGGCAAAATATGTGAAGTGACTTTAAAGGGGTAAATATTGTCTAGCTATTAACTCAGTTCTGGTATGGATAAAGTTTTCTTCAAGACAGCCTCGCAGCACAGACTATAGAATTACATAGTCTGTGCTCGCAGGTAGACGCGGAGGGATTAGGGGCTGGGACCTCGCGCAGACTACGACAATACGACTGAGTCGCTAATGAGATTCGGCAACGTCGTGATGTCGTAGCCCTGCAAATACTTTTATTGCCCCCCAAGGGTTCCAGGTAGCATTCAGTCCTGTTGTCATACAACCGTGGATGTGAGGGACGTGAAACATTATAAGCCCCCCTTACATACAATTGTTCCAGATTTTAAAGTGTTTTATACTTGTTCGTTTTGAAGAAGAAAATCTACAATGGCTTGCGGACAGATTTTTAGGAACAAGCCAAAAAACTCGGGTAGGTGCGTTGTCGTCTGTTCATAGAATGAAGGTATGCTTTACGTTATCTCAGTGATCCTGGCTATCAAAAAGGTATCGGCCAAAAACTTGGTGTTAGTCAAGCTACGGTGTCTCGGACTGTCAATGCAGTAGTTGACAGTACAATTGCGCAAGCAAAGGAATGGATAAAGTTTTCAACTAACAACACTAAAATAACAGAGGCAAAACAGTTATGGCAAACTAAATATAAGTTTCTTGGCAGCTATTGGTGCTGTGTATTGTACCACATAGGGATACTCAAACCAAAACTCCATGGAGATGAATACATTAGTTGAAAAGGTAAGCCTACGTGCACGACATGGAAAAATTCACAAGTAGCATTACAAATAAGAAATAAAGGCAACGTTTTGCTACGGTACTTGGTGATGACAGATAGAGCCATGCCTGACGACTCCATTTAGAAATCCTACTCCTGGTGCAGAGGTAAATTATAACAAACTTAAAAAAAAAGAAAGAGTAACAATTGAACGATGTTATGTCCAAATGAAACGCAGATTTCCTACCTTACAATACGTTTGTCGCGTGAAATTGGAAAATGTACCAAAAATAATCGTTACCTCCATAACGACCCTACCTATCACCTTCTCATCCCAAGAATCAGCACCACACGAAGACGAACCTGGGCCTTCCAAAAGATTAAGGTTTTGATCAAGCTGAAATTGCTCGTCAAAGATAAGTAAGGCCAACTTTATTTATTTCAGTTTGTTTTAGTTTGTTATTAATTATTAACAAAATGTATGAATCGGCCGATAATTGCATAATGTATACGTACTTTTAGAAACAACTAGCGATTATGGCAACCAGATCCGTGAACGCTCCCGAATGCTGTGTGACTTGTTAGCAGTGTCACCACCATGTGCATGAATAATTTCCCGCGTTTACCGTTAACTCTATTCTAGGTCAAATGTGAGTAGGATAGCGCGATTTTACTCAGATGTTTCTTGCAATTGGATCACGGCATTCATCGCGCCTGCGCGGGTCCACTGATGGTTGATCCAAAAGGTGCGCTCTTACTCCAAAAACCTACCATGAATAAGAAAAATGAGATGGATTTTATAGGCTAGAGTAAAAAATAACTTTAAACTCCAAATGAAAAAATATATTTAATAGACGGATCAAAAAGAAAGATTTCTTTAAGGTGCTATCACGCAGTGGTTTATTCTTAAATGTGCTTATGTTGTTAATAGGCAAAAATTATAAAATATTAAGAGAGTATTGAATTACTTTACTAATAACTGTAAACGAAAATTTGAAACACGATCTATTTTACACACGTTTTTTTTTGTGATTAAATAAAACTGCCTAAAGTTTGGGGGGAGGGGTCATGACCACCTGTAGTGTTATTTAAACATGTTTTTTATATACCTACCTAACACATGTTGAAAACCAACAGTCTATAATTTATCCCAGATAGTAGCCTAATTGGTGCAGCTCAACTGCTTGTAAGCTTGTAAGCTACTTTACTTTAATTAGTAGGTGGTTTTAAACCCTAGCCGTGTTTGACGCTTGGCCTAGGTCTCACACTACTCAATTGACAACTCTACTTTGTATTGAATATTTCCCCCACTAAAAATCATCCAATCGCAATAAAACAAAAACCGTTGGAAAGGAAATGATTTAAACTTTAATTTTAGTATTTACAAATTTGTTCTAAAACGTATATTTACATACGTAATCATCGTTTTAAAATTGTAGTTTTCTGATAACCTAATGTCGCGCTAATAAAACACAAAGAAATTACTGAACTTTGTCACTTCTATAAAGTTCAATACCGCTTGACAGAAATATTTTGACAATAATATAAAGATACCGTTGGATTCGTCAAGATTTGAACTTTCTAAAAATACCTTCCAATCAGATGTCATTCTTATAGTTTCGAAAATATGAAGGTTTTTGTAAATCCTTGCAATTGGACAGTTTTCAATCAATGAAACAGCACATTTTGCATTCGAGATATCGCTTACAATTGGTTGTATTTCTATTTATATCTTTATATCGTTCTGTAGGGAAAACTTCGAACTTTCGTTTGGTGTAAAGTAAACTAGATTTTACTGGTTAGATGTTATTCTTACAGCAGTGGGAAATACAGACTTACGTAGAATTCAAACATCCGCTTGAGATCGCAACGCAAGTCCGATTCCCACGCTCTTCTAAAAGCCGCGTTTACACTTGTGGCTGCAGAGCTATATAGTTGAGCTATATAGCCGAGCTACAAATTCCTTAAAACGACATTCAAGTTCGGGCTACATAGCTCGGCTATATAGCAGATTTCCACGGCTAGATAGCAGAAAACAAGCTATCCGTTAGTTGTCAGTAAAGCCGCGTTTACACTTGTAGCTGGAGAGCTATATAGTTGAGCTATATAGCAGAGCTATATAGCCGACTGCTATATAGCTCGGCTATATAGCTTGGTTACATACCTCCACTTTATTCTAATGTAAAAAAGCTTACACTGGGAGAATCGGTGTGGGCACCATTTTTATTTTATTTAAGGGGTTAAAAATGAAAAATGGAAAAACCATATAATATACGTGACTTGGCCTAGGAATAAGGAACATTCATGCAAAAAATCATAACCAAATCGGTCAAGGCGTTTGGCCGTAATCGTGAGACAGACACACAGTCGAAATGCCGAACGGTCGAGCTAAAACGGAGACCTCGCTTCGCTCGGTCAAAAATGAGAATTTACAAGTATACGGATAAATTCTATGATTTATTCTCTACACTTTCTTATAATAATATTTAATATTTGGGCAAGGGATATATTCCTAAATTACTATTCAAACTAGGCCTAGTTTTGTTAGCAGTCTTGTGGTAGGAACATAAAAACAGGTGTTTTCAAAATAAGAAATTTTTAATAATTGATAAATATTTGTATACAGTTCTATTTAGAACTAAATTACGAAACTTTTTTACATTTATGAAAAAATTACAAACAAAATGTACTACTTTTTATGAAGGCCTAAAGTTGAACGTTTTCCTTTCGTTACTGAACATTTTACTTTCTCACTATACTATAGTATAGAGAAAGTATAGTGATCGCAAAAAAAATCGATGTTGAGATTTTTGTGGAAATATCCGTTTTGGGACCCCCTGAGTCCAAAAAAGTGCTTTTTACAAAATGTCTGTCTGTATGTCTGTATGTCTGTATGTATGTATGTCTGTATGTAGACAAAGCTAGTTACTTTCTCACTATACTATAGTATAGAGAAAGTATAGTGATCGCAAAAAAAATCGATGTTGAGATTTTTGTGGAAATATCCGTTTTGGGACCACCTGAGTCCAAAAAAGTGGTTTTTACAAAATGTCTGTCTGTATGTCTGTATGTCTGTATGTATGTATGTCTGTATGTATGTCTGTATGTAGACAAAGCTAGAGAGAAAACTATTCGATCGATTTCAACCAAATTTGCACCAGACATGTCCAGTACGCCTGTATAGATGCACGAAAAAGGGTTTTGAACAATTTTGAAAAACAACCCCCTTTTTGGCCAAAACACCCCCAAAAAATCAGTTATTATTTTTTTATTAAAAAACGGCTCTAACGATTTTGATAAAATTTGGCTTTTTTGTAGCCTTTAATGTGCCCTACCATTTACAGAAACCCGCATCTTTCTGAAAATTCTAGCTAATAATGATAACTGTTTTTGGGGGTTTTTTGGCCATAAAGCGGGTTGTTTTAAGAAAAATAACATAACCATTTTACGTGCATCTATGAAGACCTAATTGACGTGTTTGGTGCAAATTTTTTCGAAATCGATCGAATATATTTCTCTCTAGATAATAATAATAATAATAATAATAATAATATTTATTAGTTAATCTCCAACTTTAATAAAAAAACTCTCCTACCCCACCCTACAAGTCACAGTGAATCTGTTTAGTAATTTAAATGTATTTGTGAGAAAGTATGTGCCAGTTCCTGGTACCGTTTATTTTGTTTCTAGAGCTAATAACTTTGTAATTTTACATCAATCATTTTACTTTCTCCCCCTATACCATAGTATATGGAGAAAGTATTGTTTTCGTCAGAATTTTCGAATTTGAGTTTTTGGTGGAAATATCCATTTTGGTGCCCCCTGAATCCAAAAAAGTGGTTTTTAGAGTGGTCTCTGTCTGTCAGTCTGTCTGTGTTTGTGTAGGCCTATGTATACACGACCAGAGAGGACACTATTGGTCCGATTTTCATGAAATTTGGTATGTAGGTACTAAACCCTAATATCTCCAGGCGTTTTTTTCATTTTTTTGGAATTTTTAATTTTTAAGGGTAATTTACCCCTAAAAACCCATAAAAAAACGACAAAAATGCAAATTACTCAAAAACGGCTCTAACGATTTTGATTAAATTTTCAGTATTTATAGTGCTTAAGATGCCAAAGAAAATGACACCAACCGCTTTTATCAAAACTTCGGCGTTTTATAATTATGGGGAAATGTTTAAAAATAAACAAGTTTGTGTTGTCAATCTAGCATCGCGGCGGCGGCCGCACGGGGTAGCACCAAGGTAGCGAGCACGGCCAGTAATTCAAAGGTCGCGCGATCGAGTCCCGCCTGGGACAATGATTTTTTTATCCGATTGACGTAGGCAGAATATTATTTTTTTGTTTTGTTCTAAAAAGTAGTAGGGAAATAAAATGATTAAAAAACTATTTTATTTTTTTATAGTTTTATTATTTTATAGTCTTAATTATAATTTTACTTGTCATCCCGAAAAACGATTTTGACTAAAATTGTAAATTTGAATTCATTTTACTTACTATAACGGTTTTATTGGTTCAGTAAGGTTCAGACACATATACCTGAGAAGTGATTAACTTCATTAAAAACAATATTATTTTGACTACGGTAAGTTGGGAGAAAGTTTATGTCAGTTAACTGATACCGTTTATTTTTACTGCTTATATACATTGTTTGTACCTTTCTCTACAAAAAAACTATGGAACACTTTTGGATTGGTTTATGATTACTATATTTGGCGAATTGTTGAAAATGTGCTTGCACACGCCCCAAAATGGCTTGGCGTTGCAAACAAATTAGCATGAACAGTTTAAGGGTTGCTGAGTTAAAACTATTATTTATGAGTATTTTAAGAGCCATATTTACATAGCCAGAGTATGATAAAAAACCAATCAACTGTTTGATTACAAACTAAAATAATTATAATTTGTACAGTTGTATAGGCTAATTGGATTAAATTGTGAAGAACAATATTTGTTTGGATATTGTTTAAATATTTACATTGATCTGTTATCGTGGTCAACCTAGTTTCTCCAAATAAGGTCAACGCATATCAGACCATATTTTCCCCTTTTGCTGACTAGAAAATGTATGTTTGCAAGATTGCCTCGTTCCTTCCCTATCAATCGTATTTATTCCATGAAAGTTCTTCTGTCTGAATATTATATTACTTTTTGAATTTTGCGATAGTAAAGTAGTTTATTGGATTCCACAACTGCACAGTGTTTCATATGCACAAGTTAGGTAGACAAAAGTCGTGTTTAGAATTCTAAAAATTGGTAATGGACTTATGAAAACATTACCTCAAAATATGAGATTCTAGTATTTGTTTATGTCCGACACTCCGCACTGATGAGTAATAGGGTCCAAAAGTTGTCTAATTGGGTAATTGCATTTGTAAGAATTTTTGCAAGGTGATTTTTCACGACACTTTAAACACTATCTAACTTTAACTTTAACTTTAACTTTGTAGGTAGCAATTTTTGAGGACGGATCTTATTTCTTAGGGTAAGTGCTACATTTGTTCAACTAATATAAATTTGTCTGGTAGTGAAACAATATTTTAAAAACATTTTTTAATATGGACGGAAAATAAACGCAATTTTTTCCCCATTTTACAACTTTTAAGGAATGGAAATGACATGTACCCACCTGTAATAATAATAATAATAAATAGTGCTTTATTGCACAATTACAGCAATGATCATTTCCTGATCGTCTGCTGGGTCAACAGCAACATGTACCATGTACCCACCTGTAACCGAGCTAAATTGTCTGTCTACAATAGTGGGACATTCCTAAAAATAATAAGACGTACTAAAGCTAGCACACTTGAGTAAAACTAATTTTTTCAATAGTACCTTTACTCTATTACAAGGATCGATTTTTCGAATAATGGCTGAAACAAGGGAAGGACGAAAAACGCCCTCCTTTTCGAGTATCTTTCGTCCAAATTTAACTTTAAAGATCTTACTGAGGATTCTGAAAGAGAAATCAGAATTAAGTTGGCCAACTATTCATAAAAAATTGCTGCCAAATGCGTTGATGTGGTAAAGTCAAAGGAGTAAGGAATTCATGACAAGGAATAAGAATAGTTATAATTACCTTTTTTTTCTTTTTTGGCGATGCTGTAGAACAATCCTTATTAATTATATTCTTTGTAAATAAATATTGAGCCTGACTTGAGAATAAGGGGCGTGGCTTAAGACTTCGGTACATTAGTAGGGGAGAGTGTTGCACCAGGGAACACATTTATAACTTAATAAACAGATTGGCTTTAAAAACAAACTAACATTGCTATTTTAATTGAACACTACTGTTTTATTGATATACATTTTTTAAATCCAGTATCTATACTAGAAATAATTTTTTTAAAATAAAATAAAAATGCTTTCAAATGTTCCAAGGTAGGCCTACATTATGTTGATGTACCAGGGAACACTACCTATTGTACCCAGGAACAGGTTAGTTCTGGAAGAAATAACAACACAGATTACATAAAAATCAGTATTATTTTAGTAATACTAGGATACACCAGAACAGCCTACATGAAATTAAATATAACAACTTTTTATTATTTCTTTAAAATGACCAACTTCAAATTGTTTAGTTGAAAATAATAATTATAAAAGTGAAAAATAAAGGTAATATTCTTGAAAGTTAGATAAGAGCAGTTATCCTAAACCTGCAAGTAATTTTACAGTTCTGTGCAATAATCACAGACGTAGGTTTGCCAAGATTTTTTATCATTACCCGCAAAAAGCTCGTGCGCCCAACGAATACAAGCAATGCACCGTATCCATTGTTCTCCTCCACGATCTTCACAATTTTGTTCGGAGCAAAACAGGCATTGTTCATCAGCACTGTCTTCTTCGTCCTGAGACACTAACGGGGCGTCATCTTCTTCGGCAGACGAAGAATATTCGATTTGTTGTATTTTAGGCCTTCGCCGATATGTTTTTTTCTTATTCTCAAACCATTGGTTAGTTAGGTTAGTTTTAGTGGCTTTCTCTTGTTTGTGGTGTCCTACGATGTCAAATTTGAGAATTTTGGGTCACTTTTTTGACAGAATAGATTGTTTTTTCATCATTTTTCTAGTCTTCTCTCTCGTTTCGTCTTTCTCAGGTGTATCTGTCGCTATTCTTGTCCGGCCTGGTTTCCTACCCCTTTTTGCTTTGGGATAAGGCTGCACCTGTTCTGGTGTTACAATTTTTTGGTTTTGACATTGTGATTCAGGTCGTTCTGGAGTAGGTCGATGAGTAAATTCATTAGGGGTTGAAGACTGATCAAAACTTGTGGATTCAGTTGAGGTGCCTGGCAGTGGATCAATAGATGTAGGCCTAAGTGGCAATGTAGGTGACGATATTAGCAAAGTCATGGTTGATGTAGACGCCATCAATTCAGTAGAAGATGCTAAACAAATCACTGAATTCACGAAACTAAAAGATCTTGGAAGAAAAAACTAGTTACTTGCAACAATGTATGGCGCAGAGGCTTCACTAATTTCTGTAGAGCATAATCTTCTGCTGACAATTACAGATGGCAGATGGAAAGTATTGCAACCCCTTGACTGAAACTCATTCCTCACAGAAGTGTTTCATTTGTGGTACAACTCTGACAATGATGAACGATGCATTTGCCAGCAATCAAACCATTTTGGCTTTGGTTTGTCAACACTTCATGCGTGGATTCGTTGTTTCGACAGTTTTTTTTACACATTAGCTACCAGTTGGACATTAAAAAATGGCAGGCTAGAAGCGCTGAAAACTGAAGATAAGTCAAATATAAAACAAAAAAAAATCCAACAACCAGAAGTACGTTTTTTGATCGGAAGTAGCTATTTTTGAGATTTTTACTACGAGAATGAAATATTTTTAGAGTTTTTTCTACAAATATAAGTGTAGGATGTTATTCTGCATATTTTGTTTTTTTACGCGACCTTATAGCTCGCTTGGTTCCTCCAAAATTTATCAAAACGTAAAATACCTTAAAAGTACCCGGTTCGAAGCCAAGTGGTGCAAACTCGCGAGGCTACTAGGCGCAAACAAATTCTACTAATATTGCGTAGGTACACACAGACAGCTGTTCAATGCATTTGTGAGTAGACCTATTTCCCAAATTGTTGTTTGAAACCCTAAAACATAGGCATATAAACTTAATTTTGTAAATTTGCTCAACTCACGTCAGCGGTCCAGCTGCGTGGTCGAATTATTTATTTGTTCTGCTTTTTCTCTTGGCAATCCTCCTTAATTTAATTTATCACGAATAAAAATTTCTTATTATTTTATTATACTACTTTAGTGGTCGATACAAATTCAAAAATGCTTTTATCCACCTAGCTTGTTGTAAACGAAACATTGCGAAATGTTTCGCACGTTTTGAGATTCATTGTAATCGAATAACAAAAGAGTTTAGGTCGACAAGTCGCAAAGAATTTTAATTTAATTAGTTATAAGGAATACTTTGTGAAAAAAAAGGAAACATGACTTTGTGAAAAAATTTTTAGTGATGAAAAAGGATTCATGAGCCCAATACATCAAATTGGGGCCTTCTCAAACGGTGTCTTATTATAAGAAATTAAAGTTATATAATGCTTTAACAAATGTGATATTGTTCTAGCTGTATTTACTAAACATAAATTCCAAAGCACAAATTTCTAAAAGGTGATTTTGAAGGGACACAAATACGAGTACGGAGTTCGAAGATTTACAATATTTCCCAAATTTAGGAATTTGAATTTTGTGCATAAAACCATAAATTTACTGTTTCTAAAACCGTCGTTTTAAATTTAAATTTCGTTTGTACGCATGTGAACGAAGTCAAGCAGATTATGTTTCATTTTCCTAAATCAAAGCAAATTGCAAAAATCAAAACGGTCTTATTACTGTTTGTCTTTTGCACTTACATTTTCTTTGATTTGCAATTTGACACATTAGATTTTATTAAAACATTCAACGAAATTTGTAGAAGTTTGATCATTTTCTTCTGTAACAAAAGTGTGAACAAAAGCCTATGCTAGAAAATTAGGGTACTTTTGTTCAACAGATTTTACAATGGAACTGGTAACCAAATAACATCAAGGGGATCAAAGTAAAAGACTCGTTCATGTATAAAATAGCCGCGATTCATTTGTACTGTACGAAGCAAATGAATGCTTTGTAGGCAGGCACTATAAGCAGAGTCCAGTAACAAAAGCAGACATCACGCATTCGATTGTATGAAAACACGACTGAATGCGACCTGGAACCCTTGGGGGGCAATAAATATATCTGCAGAGCTACGACAGCACGACGTTGCCGAATCTCATTAGCGACTCAGTCGTATAGACGTAGTCTGCGCGAGGTCCCAGCCCCTAATCCCTCCGCGTCTACTTGCGAGGCTGTCTTGAAGAAAACTTTATCTATATCAGAACCGAGTTCATAGCTATAGCTAGACAATATTTACCCCTTTAAAGTCACTTCACATATTTTGCCGATAACAGTATGATTATAATATTTGTATAATTATAATATTTCGTCGTATTATCACTTTATATAATTAGAATTAAAAAAAAACTAGAGGACTTACCTAAACTGTTTAGTTACAGTATTTTGCCGATAACAGTATGATTATAATATTTGTATAATTATAATATTTCGTCGTATTATCACTTTATATAATTAGAATATAAAAAAAAACTAAAGGACTTACCTAAACTGTTTAGTCACAGTATTTTGCATGAGAACATTGCATTTATTTTGCATGTATATGCATTGTAAATTTGCTGAGTACGCAGGGGTACGGGCTAAATATTATCACCACTGGCTGTCAAACCCTCATCAAGATTTACCCCGGTCAAGCCGTGCAGACTACGACTGCACGACGGAGCCCACTCGCAGCTGCACCACCGTCGTGTTGTCGTAGCCCTGCAAACCAGGTAAATCGATGACCCTTGGCAGTTTTATTGCACCGTCGTGTTGTCGCTTTACCCACTCATTCAGCAAAAGGACAAAGGTCCGCCTATAAATGATTAAAAAAGGATCAAAATCCATTATTACTATTTGAAAGAATAGTTATATAATTTATTATTGTTGAATAAATAATCTAAAATTTTCGAACTGGTGACCACCAAGTTATTAGGATAGCAATAGTATAGCTTTAATATTTAATTAACCATATCAGTACTTCGGGTTAGGTGACTAGATAGAGACAGTGTGGCCGTACGGAATCGGCCGCCATGTTTAACCTAAATTATAATGTCATCTGCTCAGAAGCATAATGTAAAAAATAGTGTTGTATCTCTTTGTAATTATAAGAGAAATGACCTCTTCGTGTTTTTTATAAAGGGAAAAACATGCGATTTAATTGTTACAGTTTGATATTTACATTGACTGTGTTCCTTCTTAAAAAGTATATTGTTATTTCGTGCAAAAAGATATAACAAATAGAATATAAACAGATAAGCATTGTAAAATGCTGCCGACCAATAGGAAACAAGACCTCACTTGGCCGCACTGTATCTTCCTACACTCAATTCCACGTTCACCGTGCAGTACAGGTCTTAGGGTGCATATATACAGTGGAGCCGGGATGGTAGCTTACTCGCTTACTGCTATAGCCCGTCTCAGGTTAAGTTGAGGCAAGCAGGGTGGGTAATTAGGGTCGGTTTCAACCGTCATAAAACTGACCCTTATTAATGCCGCCTGAGTGAACCTGTAGGACACTCTAGTTTAAAATTGCAAGTCTGTATGTCTTAAGTGAAAATGAAAAAACGATATCATATTTCGTTACATGATACTTTCCTGATAATTTTGATACCAAATTTGATTACATTTGGCCAACTTTGAGCTGTACTAGCATTATAAACTTTCTTAGTTGAATCAACATTACTAATATGGTTTACAACAATAAAGCCACAAAAATGTACTAGAGAAGTTCATATTTAAATATGTAATAAATAATCATTATTTGAGAAAAAACTCGATACTGTATCGTTATTTACCATAATACACACAATTATGTGTTTGTACCATAGTAATAACATATTATAATTACCATTTGTGATAGTTAAAACTTTCTCTCAGCGTTTCGGAGCTCATTTAATTATTAAATAGCTCGTTTTGCAGACTTGAGACTGCCAGAGGTCTGTTTTGGTCTTTTAGACCTTCGTAAATTTTTATATTTTATAATTTGTTTGTATTTATTTTTTTTACAAATATTTACAGTTAAATAATGTACATTGTTTCTTTATCAATCAATCATAATATATCAAAATTCATTCAAAATATTTACAGTGCTAAGTATGTTTGTCTTATAATAGTTGGACTCTGCAGGAAGAGGTGTTTGCACTTTAGCTCCTATTATAAACAATTATATCTTTTAAAACTTGATGAATTTAGATCTTTTTGTATTTCAAGTACATTGCATGCTGCCCTTCAAACTAGAGTGCCGACTTACTTGACAAATAACTATGATTTTGCATAGGCTATAAGTACAAAAAGTACAAGAAAGTGGCCCATCATGCTAATCATTCCCAATCACAGAACTGTAAAGTATAAAAAATCGTATCTAACGACATTCACTTGTGGAATTCACTACTTAAAAGAATAAACTACTTATAAACAACATTCATGCGCACATTCATACATCATAAACATTTAAGATTATGTTTTTTACTTTCTCCACCCTATACGTAGTATATGGAGAAAGTATTGTTTTCGTAAAAATGTTCGAATTTGAATTTTCAGTTGAATTATCTGTTTTGGTGCTCCCAGAACCCCAAAAAATTGTTTACTGCAATTATCTGTGTTGGTGCTCCCTGAACCCAAAAATATTTTTAGTGGAATTTTTTGTTTTGATGCTCCCTGAATCCAAAAAAGTGTTTTTAGAGTGGTGTCTGTCTGTCAGTCTGTCTGTATGTATACACGACCAGAGAGGACACTATTGGTCCGATTTTCATGAAATTTGGTATGTAGGTACTAAACCCTAATATCTCCAGGTGTTTTTTCATTTTTGGGAATTTTTAATTTTTAAGGGTAATTTACCCCTAAAAGCCCTTAAAAAACGACAAAAATGCAAATTTCTCAAAAACGGCTCTAACGATTTTGATCAAATTTTCAGTATTTATAGTGCTTAAGATGCCAAACAAAATGACACCATCCGCTTTTATCAAAACTTCGGCGTTTTATAATTATGGGGAAATGTTTAAAAATAAACAAGTTTGTGTTGTCAATCTAGCATCGCGGCGGCGGCCGCACGGGGTAGCACCACGGTAGCGAGCGCGGCTAGTAATTCAAAGGTCACGCGATCGAATCCCGCCTGAGACAATAATTTTTTTATACGATTGACGTAGGTAGAATATTATTTTTTTGTTTTGTTCTAAAAAGTAGTAAAAAATAAAATGATTAAAAACAATATTATTTTGACTACAGTAAGTTGGGAGAAAGTTTGTGTCAGTTAACTGATACCGTTTATTTAAATTTTGTAATAGTTTAGGACTTTTCTTTTTTAATTTTTGTTTTTTTATTTGTATTTTCTTTGTCTTTATTAGCGAATTTCCATAGGAAAAATGAGCTATTGCTATGGCCCTCATGGTAAGTCCCAAGGTCGGGAGTAGCAATTGATCACCGATCATGGTGACCAGAACACGTTTTAAGGTGTCATTAAAAATCATATATACATACTGCCCCAAAAGTCCCGGACCGATTTATTAACTCCTAAACGAAACTAGCTACAGTAATAATATTTCAGACATGACTCCTGGCTACAAAAAACTATTTTTTGAGTTATTAGTCACTAGGGGGGTTGCCCCAAATTGTAAAATGTAAACCCCTATCGAGTGACCCATCATTTTAAAGGTCTCATTGAGTTAATCACAACAGCGCAAACCCGAGGTCAATATATTGCTCCTGTCCAAAATGGCTGACCTTTTAGTGTTTCTTATGGTCATGTAATTTAAAATTGAACATTTTGTATCGTATACAAAGTAAACACATTTACAGGTTTAAGATATTTTACTTTTTCAGTTGTAAAAACACCGGTGGCCCTTTAACAATTGTAAACAGATAACATTTTTGGACTCTCCTACTTTAAGTTCGTTATGACATGCCTTAATCCTTATCATTGCTGGAAAACCCCGTATCAACAAAACAATACCTACAGCATTGGATATTATGGCTCAGTTATGCAATTGTGTCTTAGAATAATGTTGTATAATTTTTCCAGCGTTAATTTTTACATTTATTACTAATAATTTGACAAACTAATAATAGTTTTTTTCTTTTATCAGTGTATGAACATTTACTTTTTAAGTATAATTCATTATGTCACTAAGTGAATCAGAAAGAATAAAAAAATTGATGATGAGAGGCTATGGTAACCTAACTAGGTCGTTTCAAAAAGTTACAGATCTTTATAATGAAGAAAATTACCCTCGCCCACCTATTTCGAAATCCACAGTTGTAAGAACCGTTCATCGTTTTCAAGAAACGGGAAGTGTTAAGGATTTGCCTCGATCAGGCAGGCCAAAATTTTTTTCAGGCGATGACAAAGCTATTGAGGTGTTACAAGCTTTCGTAGAAGATCCACATAACTCTACTAGAAAAGCTGCCCAACAACTGGATGACATCAGTAAATCTTCAATACACCGTATATTGAGCAGCAAAAAATATCATCCATATAAAGTAAGGTTAGTACACGAACTAGCAGATAATGACTTTGACAGGAGATTAGAATATTGTGAATTGATGATGACAAAAATAGAAAACGATGAAAATTTTATCAAGAATGTAGTTTTTTCAGACGAAGCTAGTTTTATGCTAAATGGGACTATAAATCGCCACAACTGTCGATACTGGGCAGATGATAACCCACACTGGATGCGTGAAGCTCATACCCAGTTCCCGGAAAAAATAAATGTATGGGCGGGAATTTTCAAGAGACCAAATAATAGGGCCGTTTTTTATTGAAGAAAATTTGAATCGCAACAATTACCACCAGTTGTTACTCAATGAAGTTGTTCCTGCAATTGAAGCAGCAAGAGATGAAAATCATGAAACTTGGTTTCAACAAGATGGAGCGCCACCCCATTTTGGAATAAACGTCCGCATGTACCTTGACAGTACATTTCCACGCCGCTGGATAGGCCGGCGAGGGGCAATTGAATGGCCTGCCAGGTCTCCCGACTTGACCCCAATAGACTATTTTCTTTGGGGCTATCTTTAATCTAAAGTTTATACTACAAAGCCCCAGAAATTGATAGAACTTCGACAACGAATAACACACGAAGCTCAGCAAATACCGGGGGAAATGATACAGAATGTAGTACAGCATCACTATTACAGACTAGCACACTGCGTGACTGTGGAAGGAAAGCATTTCGAATACTTACTCTAAACCCTGGATATCATCTTTGGTAAGCAACTTTGTTTTTGAGTGTAAAGAAAAACATTTTGTTATTATTACCAAGTATGACAAATTTGTTTTTATACTTTAAACTCTTTTGTGCGTGTGTTTACTCTGTTTTAAAATAATAAAAATGTTTAATACAACCAATGGGGGTCAATTTTAAATTACATGACCATAAGAAACACTAAAAGGTCAGCCATTTGGGACAGGAGCAAGATATCGACCTCAGATTTGCGCTGTTGTGTTTAACTCAATGAGACCTTTAAAATGATGGGTCACTCGATAGGGGTTTACATTTAAAAATTTGGGGCAACCCCCCAAATTTGGTTTTTGGGGGCAGGGGGCAATAGTGACTAACAACTCAAAAAATAGTTTTTTGTAGCCAGGAGTCATGTCTGAAATATTATTACTGTAGCTAGTTTCGTTTAGGAGTTATTAAATCGGTCCGGGACTTTTGGGACAGTCTGTATTTATATATGTATATATGTATGTATTTATTTATGTATATATGTGTGCGCACTCTAACAGACGCATTTTACGTCCGATTTGGTCCAAATTTGGTACACACATTGGGTTTCTAATTCTAAGTCGCTTGAACTGGTAGGTTAGATTGACCAAATCTTTGACCGGAAGTTACTTTATGTATATATGCGTGCGCACTCTAACGGACGCATTTTACTTCCGATTTGGTCCAAATTTGGTACACACATTGGTTGTCTAAGTCACTTGGACGAGTTCGTTAGCCAAAAAAAATGACCGGAAGTAGACCACATTTTTGACCGGAAGTACATGTATATATGTGTGCGCATTCTAACGGACGCATTTTATGTCCGATTTGGTCCAAATTTGGTACACAGGTTGGTTTTATAAGACGCTTGGACGAGGTAGTTAGCTAAACAAATTGACCGGAACTAGACCAAATTTTTGACCGGAAGTAACTTTATGTATAAGTGTGCGCACTCTAACGGACGCATTTAACGTCCGATTTGGTCCAAATTTGGTACACAGGTTGGTTTTCTAAGTCGCTTGGACGCGTTCGTTAGCAAAAAAATTGACCTTAAGTAGACCAAATTTTTGACCAGAAGTAACAATGTTTTGAGATTTTTCGTACTAGAATTAAATTTTGTTGAAGTTTTCTTTACAAGAATAGACATACGAAATAATT
>JAGFPH010005719.1:6196-16426 GCA_018207615.1 Philaenus spumarius
TCTTCAGTAAAAACACCACTGGGTCCAGCCACTGCCACCTCTTCAGTTAAAACACCACTGGGTCCAGCCACTGCCACCTCTTCAGTTAAAACACCACTGGGTCCAGCCACTACTTCCTCTTCTGTTGAAGCAGCATTAATAACATTGTTTTCAGGGTTGATAGGAATATCAGACACTTCTGCAGCTGCGTAATCGGCATCAGAAAAAACATCGCGGTCCAAAGGAACGATTCCACATTTTCGAAATCCGTTGATAGCTGTTGCAGGAACAGCTGCGCGCAAAAATGCCTCTCCAAGAAGTTTGCTAATTTGAAACTGTGTTATGGCTCTGTCAGGGTTGTTACGAAGGAACTTCTCACAAGCTTGAATGTAATCATTCTTAAAAGGCGCTATAAAAGCCACGTCCAGTGGTTGAAGCTTGTGACTGCAATGAGGAGACAGACACACCACTGTTGTAAAATTGTCTCTGGCCTTTTCAATGAAGGCCACGTTCTTAGTGTGCGTGGCGTGACCATCCAAAATTAGAAGGACTGGATCTTCTACTGAAGGCTTAGTATGTTTTAAAAAATGGTCGAACCATTTAATAAATATATCCGTTTGCATCCAGCCACTGGGAGTGCAAGCAAATTCAGAGCCAGGAGGAGCTCCATCTGTAAGTTCTGCCTTCATCTTTTGTCTAGGAAATATAATAAATGGAGGAATAAAAGTTCCTCCAGCAGACATGCAGACTTCGAATGTTGACAGCAAGCCTCTCTCTGCAGAAGTGATAGCCCCTACCTGCCTTCTTCCTTTCAAAGAGAAAACTTTTGAATTGCGAGTTTGAACGGTGAGAAGGCCAGTCTCATCGCAATTGAAAATTCTATGAGCCGGATGGAAATGCTTGTCTTGCACTGCTTTTAAGATGTTAAAAAAAGTGTCAACATTAGTTTTATTAAAACCTTGTGCTCTCGCAATTGATGTTGCCTCTGGCTTTCTTAAAACTATATTAGGGTGTCTTCTCCTGAACCCAGCTACCCAATCTTTACCTGCCATCTCCTTCTCTTTATTAAATGGGTGAGGTATATTGTTTTTCTCTGCAAGAGAATATGCCAGGTACCGTAAGTCATTTAGACTAATGCCATAAAACCGCCTCTCCATGTCAAATATATGCCCACAAAGCTCCAGTTCTTGTTGTTCACTAAATACCTTCCTATATTTACCTAGAATTTGTTTTTCTTCCACCGCATCACGATTTTTATCCAAGACTCTTCTCTTGAGAGTATTCCTCGGAACATTAAATTGTTTCGCTGTAGTTGAAAATGGCATCTTCTCGTTCCTGACTGCATGTATAGCGCGCTTCATGGCCTCAGCATCCCACGACTGTTGTGCGGATTTTCTTGTGTATTTAAAGGTCATCTCAATAGCCTGTAATAAATGAGCAAGATATAAACAAGGCCTCTAAAATGTTTTATGTAAGATTTCGCTTTTTAAATAAATGTTAGCATATATTTTACATAGAGCGGCAGGTTTATGGAATTCATTTATTTGAATTACACAAATGTTATTGATAATAGTAGCCTATTAAAACATATAGATATGTTATATCAGGCGTTTAACATTGTTTATAAATATTTTACAATGTAGTGAATGATAAAACTATCGGCGGGCAAAGTGGCTACCTGGCCATTTTGCCCACCTTGTTTAGTGGCCACTTTGCCCGAAAAGACACCATTGAAAAAAATGTGGTCTAGCATCTAACATTCACGACCTACAGTTTTCAAACACACATCATTTAAAAGCTTATTTCATGCCAATCAACCTTCGCTCGAGCAAATAACTTAAACACACCTTGTTAATTAGCTATAATAAATGATATGAACCACTTACCTAAAATCAAACAGGCGAAAAATAAACTAATCCAACTATAAACTGAAATTGTGTAGTCTTCTGTCTACAAGTTGCAGAGAATACTGACATCATCCTATGCGACTGTTTCACTCGGTTCCCGCTTGTCTGCAGCAGTGTACAGCAGAGTAATTGCGAATGGCTACTTTGCCCGCCATGGCCACTTTACCCTTCCTTCCCCTGCTAAGACTATAAAACCTTTGACTTAATTGTGAAAGCTAAAGCTAACTAAATGCTAAAAGCTTTTGCTTATTTTTTATTCAACAGACCCACTATTCTGAATAAGTAATGTTCAGGGTTATTATAGTCATTTATATCATTTATTTCAAACAATTTGTTTTGACTAAATTTGTTCTTTGGCTTAACTTAAAATCAAAGTATGCGATTTTTTTTCTTTTTCATTGATGCAAAAATGTAAAAAGATCACCACATTCAAAGTTGAATTACCTTTCAAATAAACCTAATTTCAATCAATTTGAATAATTAATGACGAAAATATTTGCTTTATTTTGGAAGCATGTACGCGCCGAATTTGTGTTCCTACTCGAGTGTTTAGTATCCACTCTGGTGGTTATCGCATCAACTTGTTGCTTGTGGCTGAATAATAGAAAAATAAAATATCCGTTAATTTTGAATGTGTGAGAGAAAGCTGTGTTTAATAACTCATACCATTGTATTTGGATAACCTAATAGAATTCCGATACAATGCAATATTTCGTTCCACTGGAAAGTCGACGATAGTGGCGCTATCTATTGGGGAAACGACGGAAGCTGTGTGAAACACCAATGCTACCAATGATTTCTCCCTAGCGCTACCTCGCGGCGCGATCATTATTTTCCCGACAACCTTTTTTTCGGGTCACAGCCCCCGTATGCATGCATGATCTATTTTATTATTCTATGCTCATACTCACATACATTGTCACTCATGTGCATTTCAGTACGTTTGCAGTCACAGTTACGTCTGCAACCCTCTTTTTCCACCTCTATGAAGATGCCCTATTTTTTTAGCGGAAGAATGAAACGCACACTAAGTCAATGCTAGTAGTGTATGGCTGTGCCACTTGAAGAGCTGCGTTCAACTACGAAATATTTGTTCACACCTGCCGAGCCTTAAGTTCTATCGCTTCACAATTTCAGCTTTCTATTGTTTCCGTTTAGCTAAATTTAACTTGGGAATCCCTATAGCGCTAGTTATGTCACCTTGTATATTTTATTTGCCTTAATCTATTTCATATTAATAAAATTACAAAATAAATAATAACACGTTTAGGAAGAAACTGGTTGCGTGTCACTCGGTTAGCGTAAGGTGCCAAACTGTCTGGTATATAGGTGTGAATAAGGCAAGACCACTCGTCTCAGCTGACGTTGTGAAAGTACAATGAAAGCTCGGCGACATCGCCTAAAGACAGGTGTTATCTGATTGGGTCTAGGTAAATTATCTTCAAAACTAATGTCGGCGAAACTGAACTAGAAGTTAGCTGTTCCACAGATAAAACTTATTGTACGCAGAGATGTCTAACTGAAATAAGACAAGTACATGTAACGCGTCAACTGTGCTGTTTGCTTAGTTTGTGCAGTAACTAATGCAGGGCGCACACTGAGGGAGCAAACCGTCTAAAGCAACTGTTGCTAGTATCAGTTCTAGGCCTACATGGAGCAATTCACTTGCGTGTTTCCTCAATCTGCGTTGGGGCAAATTTTGTCTTCAATTTGAGAGACTTGATGTCACATCAGTTTGAGAGTTTGCCGTGGATATGAGTGACGTAGAAGAAGTAATCTACATTATTTTTGTGATAATTCTTCCACGTGTTGGACTCTAAACCCGAAAGACAACATTGAGTTCACCCTATCAACCAGAAGAGGGATTTACGCTCGTTTGTTCGTAGAAGAGCCGAAAATTCACCCGGAAAAGTTTTTACAATTTTGTATGAGTGTAACAAGTTTTGAAGTGTCGTTAGGACTTCAAAACGAACAACAAAACACAAACTACATCCGTCATGCAATCAGTTCGTGCATGCGCAGATCGTTACGCTCCCTACATTTTGACGCGCAACGAAGATGTGAGTGTAGGTGTCCGACACTGCCCCAAGTTCCGCACGGCGTTGACTGTCACCCTGGAACAGGCTCTTCTTCAATGTGCGGATGCCCTTTTTGAAAGCATAGATAGCTATTTTCCGACAAAACTGATTGAGCAAAAATGACACCCAGCGCTTGCTTTCGACAATTTGCTCCCTCAGTGTTCGCCCTGCATTAAGAGTACGAAGACGGATCCCTTCACCCCTCTCGTCTTTACCCACAAATTAATCTCATTAACTCTGTTTAAAGATCATCACATATATTATTTATCAAGGCCATTTTTTGTCGGTACGCCATAACTTCCTTAATACATCATCAAATTACAAGAATGAAGCATAATTTTAAAGCTTTCCTTAACCGCTACACCGGAAAAATATACAAAATACAATTATACGAAAAAATACCAAAAAAAAAAGAAATAGAGAATCCGAAAGTAACAGTGATGGATGCAAGATCAAGTAAGTTGTAGGGATATTTTCCTGGCGTTGGCAACACTGATGATAACAATACCCAGCAAGAGAGATGCCGTTACGCCACTACATTGCTATTTTTAATTAATTGTATATTTGGTATAATATAGTATATGCACTATACGATTCTAAATATACGGTGTGTACTTTAATTAAGTGGGATTTAAGTAAGTTAGAATGCGAATGCTTCGCACGGGTTAGCTAGTTTTACCGAAATACGTTTATCAAGGCTCTCTGGGTTCATGTTTTCCCCCCTGTAACTGTACTTATCTTATATTACATCATATTTCTTTTGTATACCTGTTTTTGGGTTAGGATTACAAATCCCTGACGTTGCAACTTGCAAGGCACACAAAATGCAGCATGGAACTTCCCACACGATATATAGATCAAGGGTGGACCTAGAACTACATATCCGTGGGGGATTTAAACGTAAGGATGTGCAATAACACTTGTATAAATACCACTGAAGTCAAAGAGCGGAGCCAACCTTGCAAAAGCTGGCCGTATGATATTACTTTAATAAGACACTCGACCACGACTTTCGCTTGTCAGGACTTTAGTTTTTACTACTGGTGGTATTATTTTTGCGGAAAACTCCTATTTATAATCAGAAGCTAACAAATTATAACAAATAATGTCGTTCCGATGTTTTCTTTTTTCGAGTAATTCAACTGAAAATCATGTTTTTCGTCTTGTTTATAAATAAATATCAATAAGGAAAATAAATAATTTACCATTGTTTCTGTCATTTGGGAACTATGGTATATATGTTGAAGAACAACTTCTCTCATATTTTTATTATTATCTCTCAGTTTATCTTTGAAGAAAGTTTCGTAATAGGTGCATTGGACAGTTTCGTCCTGGAATTGCACACTCTAAGTATTTGAAGTCACCACCAGCATTTAAGGGCGTGCAATACCAGGACCAAACAGTCCCATACAGTCCTCTTCAATATAACTTATCTTTCATCGAATTTTGAAGATAATCTGTTTTAATTTGCAAGCAATCGTTCATGAACATCTAAATTATAATGCGTAGGTACAAAAATTGTAAATTATATATTTGTAGTAGCTGGCCCGATACGGCTTAGCACGGATAGACAAATCAAAGTTAAATGTATATTAACAAAAAATATATTATATCAATAAATATATTACACTATGTATTTCTTATGGGGATTTTTAGTAACTTTGACCCCCCAAATCCCCGTAAAATTTCGAATTTTTTTAAACCCTTTCTTAGCGAGCACCTAGGGCCCTAAAGGAAGCTACATACCAAATTTCATTCCAATCCGTACGGTGTTTTTTTTTTTTTAGTAACTTTGACCCCCCAAATTTCCAATAAAATTTCGAATTTTTAAAAACTTTTTACCTATGGCCCTAGAGGAAGCTACATACCAAATTTCGTTCCAATCCGTTCAGTAGTTTTTGAGAAATCGTGATCAGTGAGTCAGTGGATTTTGCTTTTATATATAGACTAGCTGACCCGTACTGCGTTGCCCGTGGTGGTTGGTATTTTCTGTCTTTTTAACGTAATTGTATTATTTTTAAGTGTTCAGTCAGTGATTGTTATTTGGCTTTTATATATATAGATCTTAAATAATAAAAGAACTATTGTCATAATAATAAAAGATCTGAAATTATGATTTTAGTAAATTTGATCCCCCCAAACCCCTCCTAAAATTTCGAAATTTTTTATACCCTTTCTTAGTGAGCACCTATGGCCCTAGAGGAAGCTACATACCAAATTTCATTCCAATCCGTTTGGTAGTTTTGAAGAAATCGTGATTTAATAACTTTGATCCCCCCAAACCCCCTCTAAAATTTCGAATTTTTTAAACCCTTTTTTAGTGAACACTTATGGCCCTAGAGGAAGCTACATACCAAATTTCATTCCAATCCGTTTGGTAGTTTTGAAGAAATCGTTTTTTAATAACTTTGATCCTCCCAAACCCTTCTTAAAATTTCGAATTTTTTCAAACCCTTTCTTAGTGAGCACCTATGGCCCTAGAGGAAGCTACATACCAAATTTCATTTCAATCCGTTCTGTAGTTTTTGATAAATCGTGATGAGTGAGTGAGTGGTATTTCGCTTTTATATATATAGATATATAGACTAAAGATGTTTGTTTATAGAACAATATCAGTCACTTGACAGCATTAAAACTTTGGGGCGAATTTTGTTACCTACTAACTGCCCATTGGAGCTTTCTGCAAATGTAAATGTCGTACGCACAAGGCGAAATCTAAAAATAAGACCGGCATTAGTAAAACCTAAGTGTATACAAGTGATGTCATAGTCATGCTCGAGCGCCTTACCAATGTAGTACCATAGGCCAACCTTCTCAAGGTTCACTCCGCTCACTGGATTCGATGATTTTACTTGAGTGACATTGCACACCCTTAACCCGACACTACATAATATATAGCCGATAGCCCAGTAAAACGGTAGCGAAAATTACCCTCTCGTGGACAAAATTCAAGTAATCAGTTACTCTGCGGTTAGTGGTGATCGTTCCGAAATTTTCGCAAAACATAGCCAAGTTTTCTAAATGTTTTGCCCGTAACACCGAAGCTATGCATTTGATCGAAAACAACAACCTTTACAAAATTAAAAGAGACAAAATTTACTACAAATTTCACCTGTAGTTTTTGAATGTAGGACCAACAAGTCAGGGAGGAGCTATAGTCTGTATACACACACTCACATTTGCATGATTGGTATCATTTTTCTTATTTTTTCCGAACTTTATAAAATAAATATCCTTAAACAAATTTGAAATTGTGAGTCAAAAAAAAGTATAATAGTGCAGTGGTTAACCCAGTAGGTGACTAATTATTGAAACCATTGAATATATGTATATACTGTATTCAAAGTTGAAACAGAGGTGTGAGAAAGAGAATGAGAGGGGACGGGAAGGGTCTGTAGCAGGTAGCTAAGGGTACAGACGCCAAGTTAGTGTATACAGACTATAGAGCAAGTTAAAAATTAACGAAGTTTGTGTATTTTGCAAAAAAAAATAGTCTCCTTCATCGGTTTTTCACAGATAACTCACAGTTTATACATTTCTCCAAGAAACGCATTAAATACAAATTGAAATAGCATTAAATTTCGTTGTTAATCTGCGAGAAGTTGAGCGGCCGTTAGAGCTTTCCCATGTGCAGGAGTATTTCAGTCGCAGCTGCCTCACTCAAGTTAAACAATGATCAATGATCATCTATCTATTCCACTCGTTTGATATATCAAATTAAACTATTTTTATAAAAGTACTAGAACATTTTTACCCTCCCGACCCGTTATGCATTGTGACCGACTACCTGGCACCTGGAAAAAGAGAAGGAATTATTTTGTATTGCCCTTTCAACGACTACTTGAATAGTTATTTCTTTCGCTATCTTATTTATACTAATATTATAAAGAGGTAAAGTTTGTTTTTTTGTTTGTTTGTTTGTATGTAGGGGGTAATCTCTGGAACTAATGAACCGATTGAAAAAATAGTTTTACTAATAAAAAGCTGCACTATAACTGAATAACATAGGCTATAATTCATTTCGATAAAAACCTTTTTTATTTCAATATTTGTAAATTTAGTCGGAAAAAATTCTTAGGTTAGGCCTAGAATGATAAACCAACACATTTCATGTATTTACATGTATTACCATAGCAACCAATTGAATAAAATAACAGATAATATAGCTCCAATTTCCATTAACAGCTGATTTCAAAATTTGAAGCAATTATTTTTGTATTTCTAGCTTTTAGGTTAGGGTTTTAAAGTGTAGACCTGAGCCTTGCTGGTTCTTTAACCATTATTATAACTGCTATAAAATATAAGAAATAATTTAATTTGGCCATTTAACATTATTTACCATCTTAGTTTTGATGTTATTATTAATCCTACGCCTTTATTATAAATAAAACATAACATATGTTTTTAGAAGGTTTTATTGGGGGTTGGCGTGCGGAGCACGCAGGGGTCTCCCCTAGTAATATAATAAATATTGATTTGTTTTGAAACTTAATTGCAATAATTAGACTGTTTGTAAAATGAGCATGAGACTGATATGACACTAATTGCCTCCAGATGGCAACACAATCTACGTATCAGAATTCAAATTTGTTCTTCGACTTCCGTAATACTTGTTAATGGTTTCTAATTGTCTTTATGATCTCGGTAATTGTTTGTATTGAACGCAATTATTGTTTTTCAAGCATTGCTTTGAGAATTGCCATTTGAGCCTGCGGCTCGGAAGGTGCATGATCTTATAAAACCGACATTAATATAAGCCTGTTATAATTGGAATCTAAAATGTGTATAAAATGGTGTTGTTCCGAAGTTGTATGACAAAATAATGCACTCGAAGCATTTACGTACGGTCTAACAGAATAATCATAAATGTCATCATATAGGCTAGCGTTTAATTGGTTTAAACGATTACAATCGTTACCTAAAATTGGCTATAGTAGACTATTCATTAAGGGGGCGCTACCCTGTCCGCCATATTGAATCTGATTCCCACAAGAGCAATGTTATAGAATAAGTCATTTTTTCCCGTTAATTCGTGGAATAAATTTAAAAATTTGGTTTCATTTTGAAGTACTGTCGTATGCAGATTTTAATTGCTGAATACATTTTCAAAAACAGTTTTATTGTTTTCATAAACGTATGATATAAATAGTAAAAAATAGTAAACTTTATTAATTTTTTACTCAGTTGCAAAAAGAGATATTGCAAAAACCTTAGCAATCAACACCCACAATCTATTTTACTATAAGAAAAAAAATACAGCTTTCGTTTTTTTGACGAAAATATCACAAAAATATGCTTACAAGTGAAGGTATGTTTAGGTTATTTTAACATTGAAATTGGTTGCCAACTTCGCCATTTTGAATGTAGGGAGCCGAGCCTAACCCAGAAAAGCTGAGCAGGTGTTTTCTTTCTATTATATAAAAATCCTGTCATTCACGCAAACACCCTGGCCCTACTGCGCATGCGTCAGGCTCTAGGTCACCGCTACCCCCACTACCCTAATTCGATCCCAGTGACTCTGTCCTAATCAATAGTAATTTTCGTGAAAGTATCAGTGTATAAAATAATGTGATTACATTTATTTGTAAGTCGCTGCTGGAGTTGGTGAGCGAAGCGAACAGTAGACGGAGCCCTCAGTTTTATATAAAATAAAAATCGCGCTAATCTATAGGTCGGTAATACCTACATACTACATTGCTTTAAAAATTACAAATACTCGTACATAACTAATTCGAACGGGTAAGTAAAATTACGTGCATTTACGAAAGGTCGGTTCCAACGTTCAGGGAAAGTATTAAAATTTGAAAACAATTTCAAAGAAAATTTGGATGTATATAAATAGTTTTAAAGTTCTAACTGTCCAATTAAAATATATAACTAACACAAATTAAGATACAATATTCGGTACAATATTCCCCTAACACCTCTAAACTGGAATGTTGGCTATATCACTGGGGCATTTCCTTCATACTTTGCATTACTAATATTAAATACTAGCTGACCCGTGCAAATATTTCGCAAGTTAGAAGTACTTACCTGATTTAATAAGCTGATTTAGTTCAGTTAATTTCGTTTATTTATTTACATTGGTTTATAAATAACAGTTTACACTTGCTTATGGAATGTAAACAATCAAACTAACATCTGTCATGTTAGTTAAACAGATTGTTAATAGATGGCGCCTTCCGTTAGGAACTATATGAAGTATAAGATAACAGTTTTTTAAATAAATTTGTGTAACAAAAACATGAATTTTAAGCTGTTTG
>JAGFPH010005719.1:16526-37560 GCA_018207615.1 Philaenus spumarius
TTGTTTTGTGGTTCGGGGTTTTTTATTCAAATCAGTGTAATCTTTATAAGGTTAATGTCAATCAAGATATTTGTACCAGTTTATAGAAAACACAATTGTTATCCGTTGTTTAAAGTTTAAAAATTGCCATACCAAAGAAATAACTTGAATAATTCAAGAAAAATAATTACAGTGATTAATTCTATTGAAAATCACTGATTCTATGCTCGCCAACAATTGCCCGTAATCGTAATTTCCTATGATCGGACAAAATTAGCAGGGGGGTTATAGTAGAAACGACTAGTCTGTACAATTACCAACATCGGTTTTGAACACCGTCCAATGCACCAAACGATGTAGGTGGGCCAATTATTCCTGAAGGATGGTTGATGCAAATGAATCATGGTTTGTTTTCTTTATTCCAAACAAGTACAACCTAACATATCCATGCAAACTAAAAAACTCATGGAAACGAAACTCAATGAAATAATAACAATAATTAAAGGAACTAGAAACAGTATAATATTCAACAACGTACATGGTTTATACAAGATTAAAGTCAGTAAGCTATTATTAAGTATATGTGATCACCATCTGATGTATAATTTCTTTGTTACAGGAAGGATTAACCTTGCGAAGGACAACATCAGACATCGGAGTCCTTGGTGCCCATGGAACTCCATTGATATCTTCTCATTCCTTCCCGAGCCTGTCGGACCAGGTTCTTAGACAGTTAGGACTATGGATGGAAGAATCTAATGTGGAAAAAATGTTAGTAAATTTGCATTTAATTTGATTTATTAATATTAGTATGTTTGCATTTTTACACTGCATGAATAAAATATTTTCTTAATAATTGCTAACAATAACAATTAGTTTTATTTTTATAACATGTTTTTACTTATTTCATTGTTTAATAGCACATTTTAATAATGTATGTCTGTTCATGAGTTACAAATCTGTAGCTTCTTTATTTTTACAATCTTTTGAAATAACGTTGTACTGAAAATATATATTTTTTTAAAACTCAAATACAAATCAGAAAAGAAATTGAAAAAAAAAGAGCTACCGGAAAAAGTTTAAACAACAAAATTTTCTGCCGCATCAAGTTTGTTATAGGTCTTGTAAATTCAAACATTTCATTAAACATTTTATTGGGGGAGAAAACATGTGCTGTTATCACCAACACTTGTGGTCATGTGGAGTATGTGGACTCCAAAATCGTCAAAATCTCTTCCGCCCCTAAAACTTTCCAACAGAAACGTCATGAAAATAACACTCAGTAAATCTAAGCACTTTTAACTTTAACATTAAAATGGTAAGTTTTTGGAATATTAAAGGAGACCTATATATAAATTAATTTCCTTATTTAAAAAATGTGAAGGTAATTCATAATAATTATAATCAACTAGATGACCCGGCAATTTTTCATTTTCATTTTATTTACTAAGCTGTTGACAAAATTTTAATTGTATAGCCATGGTCAAAGTATTTAAAAAAACGTACATGAAAATTTGAATTCATACATCTAATTACACAAACTTACTCAACAATCACTCATAACCGTTAAATCATAATGGTAGATACGTAATAAAACTGAGAACTTATGTTAACAATAGCTTATATGGATAGAGCAAAACACGTATGCCAGTCAGCTATACACAAAATGTCAGAGAACACAACAACAATAATTAAAGAAACAAAACAATCAATAAATAGAATCCACAATACAACAAAATACACTGGCAATACCCCAACAATTCAAAACAACCAATAAGGATCTGGGCACAGCTTTCCCAGACTCATTCCTCTATTGCATAAACTCACCCACGGAGTAATAGCCACTCTCACCAACAAATCCTTCAGGTGCTTTTTAAAAGTTAAGTTGTTTTTGATTTATTCAAGCAATGCTTCATTATTGCTTGATTTGTGTGTATATTTATATTTGAGTTTACACAATTTAGTGAGTGCATTGGAAAATTCATTTTGAAGTGCCTTGTGGTTAAAATAAGATTTTTATGATCTTATGATCCTGATGATGTTGGTAAACCGCATGAACATATGGGTAGTTAATGTTAATGCAATTTATTTTGTATAGGTATCTTTCCCATTTTAATTATTACGGTACTTCATTACTTTGACTTAAGTAATCGAATTTGCAAATGGTGTTTTATACCACTTCAGAATAATATTACACAATTTTAGCATTACAGTTTGTAGGAAGTATGTTCAATTTAACTTATATCTATATATATATATAAACGAAATACCACTGACTCACTCATCACGATTTCTCAAAAACTACCAAAACGGATTGAAATGAAATTTGGTATGTAGCTTCCTCTAGGGCCATAGGTGTTCACTAAGAAAGGGTTTGAAAAAATTCAAAATTTTAGAGGGGGTTTGGGGGGATTAAAGTTATTATATCACGATTTCTTCAAAACTACCGAACGGATTGGAATGAAATTTGGTATGTAGCTTCCTCTAGGGCCATAGGTGCTCGCTAAGAAAGGGTTTTAAAAAATTGGAAATTTTAGGGGGGTTTGGGTGGTAAAAATTACTAAATCATGATTTCTCCAAAATTAGCGAACAGATTGGAATGAAATTTGGTATGTAGCTTCCTCTAGGGCCATAGGTGCTCGTTAAGAAAGGGTTTTAAAAAATTGGAAATTTTAAGGGGGTTTGGGGGATCAAAGTTATTAAATCACGATTTCTTCAAAACTACCGAACGGATTGGAATGAAATTTGGTATGTAGCTTCCTCTAGGGAAATAGGTGCCCACTAAGAAAGGGTATGCAAAATTTCGAAATTTTAGGAGGGGTTTGGGGGGATCAAAGTTACTAAAATCATAACTTCAGATCTTTTATTATTATGACAATAGTTCTTTTATTATTTAAGATCTATATATATATATATAAAAGCCAAATACCACTCACTGACTGAACACTTAAAAAGAATACAATTACGTTAAAAAGACTGAAAATACTAACCACCACGGGCAACGCCGTACGGGTCAGCTAGTTCATTGTATAGGAAGCCACCCCATTTTAATAGTTTTGATTGTAGTGACCATGTTCTCTAAACAATTCTGGTACTAATATCTGTAAATTGTGAAATTTTGAGTGAGATAAGTTGGCTAGATTTTTAGCATGTAGAAAAAGTAAGTGTACGATTTATTATTTAATTTTAAGGGCAGTTATCCCATTTCATCCGTTTGACTTAAGCCTTACAAAAAAACTATAGCAAATCTGAACTTTTGAAAAAGTTAATAAATGTATTTTTATTTTTTGTAATAATGCTTTAAGCCGGCACTGGTCCTTACCACCAATGTATAGAGTTGTCTATTCACACCATGATTATTGTCAGTTTTAGACAGCTGTTGGTACAATACTGTTGGCATGCGAGCTGAACTCGCAAAAATCATATTTTTTTTCAAAACTTTTAATCAGCCTTTGCAAATAAAACAGCTATGATGTACTACATTGTTGTATGACCAACTCTTATAACTAAGTAGCCTTAGCCTATGTCTAATATTTTATATTGGTAAATAAATAAGTTTTTTATATACAAATGTATATTGTAAACCAGAGTTTAAGCAGATTCAATTAGAATAATATAGAAATACTAGCTGACCCATACGGCTTTGCCCGTGGTGGTTGGTATTTTCAGTCTTTTTAACGTAATTGTATTCTTTTTAAGTGTTCAGTCAGTGAGTGGTATTTGGCTTTTATATATATAGATCTTAAATAATAAAAGCACTATTGTCATAATAATAAAAGATCTGAAATTATGATTTTAGTAACTTTGATCCCCCCAAACCCCTCCTAAAATTTCGAAATTTTTCAAACCCTTTCTTAGTAAGCACCTATGGCCCTATAGGAAGCTACATACCAAATTTCACTCCAATCCATTTGGTAGTTTTGAAGAAATCGTTTTTTAATAACTTTGATATCCACCCCTAACCCCCCTAAAATTATAGGGGGGTTTGGGCCCCCTAAAATTTCGAATTTTTTCAAACCCTTTCTTAGTGAGCACCTATGGCCCTAAAGGAAGCTACATACCAAATTTCATTTCAATCCGTTCGGTAGTTTTTGAGAAATCGTGATAAGTGAGTCAGTGGTATTTCGCTTATATATATATAGATTATTTTATATTGAATACAATAATCTTTCATTCTTAACATTATTTATTTAACTGACTTTTTAAGAGTTCATTATTTTTCAAAACTGCACTTTATGAAAGAAGTTCTTAAATTATCCATCTTGTTGCATTTTAGAAAAAATTCACTTTTGTAAGAAAAAATTTATCTTAGTTTAAAAAAAATAATTTTCTGATTTTGTTGTAGTTGATCCTATTTCTTTAAAGGTGGAATTTTTAAGTAGATATTTTAATTTGTACAATCGATAAGTTTCTTTAAACCGCCATCTTCAGAAAAAAAAACTCTCCCTCCGTTTTTCAAGATAAAAATCGAGAATACATCACTAGGAATTGCAGAAAATGAAATTCAATATAATTATGTAAATTCGTTCAGCAATAAATATAATAATTTTAAATTTATGTTGACTGTAACAATACAGGCATAATAAATAATCTCCTAGATAATAGATTCTGTTTTTTTGTATAAATACATGTTCAAACCAAGGTGTGAGGTAATTAGTTATCAGCTGATAATCTTAATAGCTCCTTGTATAACAGCTGTTACCTTGGTCCAGATGTTATATTGTGGTCTGTTTGTAATCACCTGTCAAAACTCTGTTTCAGAGACGTCCAAAACTCGGATCAAGAAATTGAGGTAAGTGGTTAGACCTTCTTTATACAAAATGTGTCTCTACTTTTATATAACACTGATTTACCTTATTTAGGTTCCACCACGTGACTTCCTGTTTGAAATCGCACTTACGCGTTTCAGAGCATCTGCTCCATCTTCAGAGTATACAATCACTCACTATCGAGATCGTTATACATTAAAATTAACAAATAATTACGGACAAAACATAGCACTTAAACATATAAATTAACGCGAAGAACTAAGTGCGTATCGTGTCAATGCCCTAGGACAACACTGAAGTCTCATATCATATCTGGCGGCAGTGTTTATTTAAGATTTTGATGGCCGTATCGTATAACATATTCGATGAGAAATTTAGCTGGTCATTCAATAAGCTCTGCACATCAAGTTTGAAGGCTTTATATATCTCGAATTCCTCGATTGCGTCCATATATTTCCCTTTTTTACATATATATGTAGTGGTTCCAAGTTGTTATCAAAATCCGTATAGGAATGATTTTCGTCAATAAGGTGTCGTGCAAAATTTGACTTGTTGCCATTAATATTTCTTTTCGGCAGATGTTCTTTGAATCTTTGACGAAAAGCTCTTCCCGTTTGGCCTATATAGACTTGTGTGCATTGGTCATATTTTAGTTTATAGATACCAGTTTTTAACTCTATTGGTGTGTCTTGTTTACGGCTGAGTAATATTTTTAAATTGTTGTGTGTCCGGAACGCCATTGTAAGATAAAGTTTTTTTTAAATTATTAGATTAATATGTTTGGTAATATATTACCGTATTCACATGCAATGAACGTCTTCTTAACTTGCTGTTGTGGTGGTATTGTAAGTTTTTTACTTTTATGTTTCTACTTTTATGTTTAGTATTGATTTATTTAAACTGTATATTTCTTACATAAAACATATTGCTAATCAGTAAATAAATAAATCTGTTTAAAAATTTTTAATGAACTGCTAAAGAGATAACCAATATTTAGGATTAATATTAACTAGATAAAATGTAGTTGGAAAGTTGTTTTATAGAATTTTTGTGTTAAAATTGTGTGAACTACTGAGATAAAAGGTTATAAAGATATTTTAGTATCCAAGCATTTTAACCCCCGACGCAAACAGAGTTTGTTATAAATTTAACGTGTGTATCTTTGTATTCGTCTGTGGCATAGTAGCTCCCAAATTGATGAACTGATTTTGATTTAGTTTTTTTTTTTTTTTTGGAAGGTGACTTGATCGAGAGTGTTCTTAGCTATGATTCAAGAAAATCTGTTCAGCCGTTCGGGGGTTTTACAAATTTTTAATTTATATGTTGTGTATTATTAGTTTTATTTTCTCATTTTGATTTGTTCTCCTACATAACAACAAATATTGTGTGTGACTGAATTATATTTTTAAATTGTGAGCATGCTTTGTAAAAATATGTTAATAACGCACAGGTTAAGCGCACAATTTACTCTTTTCAGATCCCTCTTTTATTTTTTTGTTTTCCACAGTATTTAGTAAAGTGAAATTGTTAAATAGTACTTACCAGTAATAATAAATTTAAAATTGTAAGATTTTAAAGACTTTGTAATTAAGAACTTTTATTTTCATTTGAAAGCTTTTGTTCTACTAGTAGTAAAAAATGTGTCCAGATGATCTAAATAAATAAAATTATTCACGAGTTAATATCCAGGTGCAAAAATATATTAGATGTGTTGACATTAAACACACTTCACCCATTATCATATTTATCTCAGAATCACTCTTTAAAACCCATTTGCTAAAGTGTGCAAGTAAGGATTTTTCTCAATGAAAATATGATACATGCCTCGCTTGTCCCCACAAATTAAGTAAAAATTTGCAAATTAAATACAAATGTTGGTAGTTACCAGTTTATTCTTGTAATATTTGTGTAATAAATAGTTTTGCCATACATTCCAGTTTGATCAGGACAATCCCGGTTTCATTGTTAAGATCCAGTGTTCCGCCCGACTGTCTGTTGTTCAGCCACATTAAGGAACACCCAATGAGCAATCTTGGACTAATAAAAGAACCTTAAACAAATTATGAAATTGACGGGTGTTTTCTCTCGCTTGTTAATTGGATGGACCCACTCAGTTGTGTTATTTTTTTCCACAATAACCATTTGAAATAGCAATTATTGTATTTCACTTAATACAAAGGAGAATGCGCTACACCAGCCTGCACTAGATAGTACGAAAATACTAGGTAGATCCCTCCCCACCATAAGGCCAAGTGTCCCGGTTGGTAAATTAGAAATTATGGCAAACCTAGTAATAAATAAATATTACATCAATAAAAGTATTTACAATAGACATTCTTCTCCACTACCTCAGAGATGCAAAAATCAGCTTTTAGAAATAAAACTAATCTATACGGTACCACTGAATGAATATTATTGCATCAGGAAAACCACAAACAATCGTAATTGTACATCCAGACAGTGGTAAACCATCCAGACTATTTCCTTGAGGTTGGTTTGCAAAACCTTGATAAAAGAGTTCTCTTTTCTTGTTTGGATTCAGTTATTTTTATTTTTATCATTGCATAGTTTTGAGTTAATATCTTGTGTTTCTGTTGACCATAACTTTATTAAGGGACGAAGGAAGGACATTTAAAAAAACCAAAACCACACAAATACATTTAAAATAAATAATAATTCGACCACGCAGCTGGACCGCTGACGTGAGTTGAGCAAATTTCCAAAATTAAGTTTATATGCCTATGTTTTAGTGTTTCAACTAACAATTTGAGAAATAGGTCTACTGACGAAGGTGTTGAACAGCTGTTTGTGTGTACGCAATATATTAGTACAGTTTGTTTGAGCCAAGTGGCCTCGCGAGTTTGCACCACTTGGCTTCGAACCGAGTACTTTTATGGTATTTTACGTTTTGGACGATTTTGGGGAACCAAGCGAGCTATAAGGTCGTGTAAAAAAACAAAATATGAAGAATAACATCCTACATTTATATTTTTAGAAAAAACTTTAAAAAATTTAATTCTCGTAGTAAAAATCTCAAAAAATAGTTACTTCCAGTCAAAAAACGTACTTCCGGTTGTTGGATTTTTTTGGCTAACGAACTTGTCCGAGCGACATAGAGAACCAACATGTGTACCAAATTTGGACTAAATCGGACTTAAAATGCGGCCGCTAGAGTGCGAACACATATAAACATATATATACATGAATTTTAATGAGTCCCCAAAATGTGTTCTGGGGAAAATGATCGGTGCTCATTTGCTACTCCCGACCTTTGGTCACCATAAGGGCCACTGCAATAGCTCATTTTTCCTATGGAAATTCGCTAATAATATAAAAAGGAACACAATTTAATTCTATAAACTACTAGGGGAGACCCCTGCGTGCTCCGCACGCCAACCCCCAACGTAACCTTCTAAAAACATATGTTATGTTTTATTTATAATAAAGGTGTAGGATTAATAATAACCTCAAAACTAAGACGGTAAATAATGTTAAATGTTCAATTTAAATTATTTCTTATATTTTAAAGCAGTTATAATAACGGTTAAAAGAACCAGCAAGGCTCAGGTCTATTCTTTAAAATCCTAACCTAAAAGCTAGAAATATAAAAATAATTGCTTCAAATTTTGAAATCAGCTGTTAATGGAAATATTGGAGCAAATATATTATCTGTTATTTTATTCAATTGGTTGCTATGGTAATAAATGTAAATACATGTGCTGGTATATCATTCTAGTCCTAACCTAAGAATTTTTCCGATTAAATTTATAAATATTGAAATAAAAAAAGGTTTTTATCGAAATGAATCATAGCCTATGTTACTTAGGGATAGTGTAGCTTTTTATTAGTAAAACTATTTTTTCAATCGGTTCAGTAGTGCCAGAGATTACCCCCTACATACAAACAAACAAACAAACAAATAAACAAACAAACAAACAAACTTTACCTCTTTATAATATTAGTATAGATGATAGAAATTTAAAACAAATAGATTGACCACTAAGAAGTTCATGCAACTTCAGGTAATAACTAAAAAACATAAGTGCTATTATTAATAGTATAGTGATACAACATTCACTAACCATTCATTTTGTAATGTAAAAATCCAATTTCACCACTAGCCGAGCAAAAACTGAATGAATGAAGAAACTTTACCAACCCCTACAACCATGGCTAATAAATATATTTTTTATGTTTATTAATTGTTTAGTAATTTTAGCAACAAACCAATTATAACCTCTATTGTCTTTGATTTTAATTGCAAGCTTATGTATGTTCTAGAATACGTTTACGTCTCTTATTATTGCATTCAAGACAGATAAACTGACGATAACTTCAAGGTTAGAATTACAGAACAGGCTCAGAGATCAGGCTGAAAACAATATGGCCGATGAAGTACAGAGGCTAAAAGCTGACATACATGTAAGTAAAGCAGCAATGGTTTTACTCACATTATATATAATTATTTTTTTATTATGGGTTGTAATATTTGTTGAAACAAATATTACAACCCACAACAAAAAAAGCCCTTCAGAAAAAAACTGAAACTTCCTTTAGCTTTTCATTGGTTTATCTTCTTTACATTATTTAAATTCTGTAAAAAATGACTTGTACTACCCCATAGTCACTAAATGTTAATTTTGGTTCTTTTGTATTTTAAATCATATTGTAAAAATTATATAAATAAACGATACCAGAAACTGGCTCATAATTTCTCACAAACCTATTTAAATAATTAACACGCTCACTGCTAAGGACGCACATGTGAGCTTGACACTGAACACTATGAGAAGCGGCCTACGCACAATGCATTGCACGCCAACCCCCGTATTGGGAGTATTTTCAATACACAGTTCATTGCGTGCTTCGAACGCCAACCCCATATTGGGAATATTTTCAATACACAGTGCATTGCGTGGGGAGTATTTTCAATACACAGTGCATTGCGTGCTTTGCACGCCAACTTCCGTATGTAACCCCAACTGTGACTTCATAGTTGTATTAAAGTAGGAGAGGGGATAGTAAATTAAAGTAGGAGCGTAAGTAATAAAAACTATTATTATCAGCTAAGCAGGAAACTATTTTTCAATCGATTTCGAACAAATTTGTACCAAACATGTCAATTAGACCTATATAGACGCACAAAAAAAGGTTTTGACAAATTTTGAAAAACAACCCCCTTTTCGGCCAAAAAACTCCCAAAAGTCAGACATTATTATTATTATTATTAGCTAAACGAGATTTTTTTGGAAAGATGTGGTTTTTTGCATATGGTACATTAAGGGCTACAAATAAGGCAAATTTTATCAAAATCGTTAGAGCGGTTTTTTTATAAAAAAATAATAATAGATTTTTTGAGGGTGTTTTGGCCAAAAAGATGGTAGTTTTTCAAAATTTTTCATAACCTTTTTTTGTGCATCTATACAGGCCTAATTGACATGTTTTGTGCAAATTTGTTCAAAATCAATTGAATAGTTTTCTCTCTAGCGTTGTATACATGCAGACAGACATTTTGTAAAACTATTTTTTTGAACTCAGGGGATCACAAAACGGATATTTCCACAAACATCTCAACATCGATTTTTTTGCGATCACTATACTTTCTCTATACTATAGTATAGTGAGAAAGTAGAATATTTGACTCTCCTTAATATCAGACCTCTAAAAATCATAATGCATTTGTTATAGTTATATATTATTAATGACAGTAAAGTTGGAATATAAAATAACCTAGTGTGCATAAACATACTGACCTACCTGCAAAATTTAGGATTTTAAACTGTAAATATTCCAACTTTTGTAACTTTTAAATTCTAATATATTTTCTTTTATCTTACTTAACAGCTGGTGGTTAAATGTTTCAGAAGCTGAGCCCTTTGTGCATAGATTCAGAGAAAATGGAATTACTAGAGAAAATTGTGGAGCAAGTGGACGCTATGCAGAAGTCAACAATACGCGTATCCAGCTCTGCAGAGGTGTGCAGAATGTGTATTAATAATAACTTAAATTTGATATGTGTGCCTTCCTTGTGTATGTCAGAGTTATTTAACTATTGTAAATGTAAAATAATACAATTTAAAAAATCACAACTATGACAGTTCTAAACAATCTGCTTTCATAGTTGTACAAATTTATTTGGTTTCTGGTTGAGTTTTGTTTTCAAAATTTGTTAATAATATAGTTTCTTTTGGTCAGAACTGAAATTAATATGTTGAACCTAATTTGCTAAAGTATTCTGAAATTATCCCGTACAGATGTATGGAGCCGTCCAACAAGAAAACAGACTATCCAAGGCAGTAGATGTGATCCTGCGTCACGTTGACAATCTCAAACAGGCTTACGACAAAGAGAGGACTGAACACGATGACACTAGGTAACCCATAATATTAGCTGCAATAACCTGATGTAGAGGAGAACGTAAATGTGGGATGTGTTTTAAAACTTAATGTTCAATGTTGGCTGTGTTTTCATGTGCTTATTTATAATACGACGAGAATTTTCTCTTTAAGGCTCAGCAGATGCAGCCTCCATCTACAATTTTGCTGTTTTTTTTTTTTACTTTTTCAATAATATAAATACCAAAAATGTAAAAAGCTCTGAATTTTACTTTCAAAGTTTAATTACCTCCTTAAAAATAAAAGTACTTTAAACGATTTTGATTATTATATGACAAACAATCTGCTTTATTTGTGGCACCAAATTTGGGTTCCTACTCTAGTGTTTAGCCTGCACTCTGATGGTTATGACATCAACTTGTTGCTCCCAGAGGAATATCAGAAAAAAATCCTTTCAATTTAAATGTGTGCGAGAAAGCTTAGTTTAATAACACATACAGTGTCACACAAGTGTATTTCAGTAGGTTTACAGTCACGGTTACGTCCTGTAACCCTCTAGGTTCTGACTTTATGAAGCTGCCCTATATTTGCTAGCGGAAGAATGAAATCAATGCTAGTAGTGCGGTCAACTCAGAAATAGTTCTTCACCCCTGCCGACCTTAAGTCCACTTAAAAAATCTCTCAAATCAATCCTAAAATGTTACTTCCACTGTTTTCAACTGGGAACTGTTCACCCAACCTATTCATTGGCTCAATTTAAGCATGCTCCAAACTGTTATTCTGTTATTTGAGTTATTTCATGTTTTCACCGATGTTGTTATGACCATTGAGAGCACTGTTAAAATAGAATGTCTGCCTAAATAGTTCTTACATTATTTCAAGAACTTAAAAACTAATTTTATGTAAACCTTTTCTGTTAAATAAATCAAACAAAACAAAAATTGAATAAGAGCAAAACTGAATACACATTCAAAGTGTTTGGAAAACGTAATTTAATTTGGTTTCCCAGAAATAACATCGATTAAATTAAATTTGTAAATAGGAACAAAAAGAATAATATTTACAGTAAGAAAATAAAATTCTCAGTAAATATGAACACCGATGTAAATTAAATTTTGTTCGGCAAATTTTCAAATGCAGAGCGAAAAAATAAAATTTGTAATGATAAAATTAGCTTTAAACTTCTCTTAACAGTCTTTATATGATAACGAATGAATTAGACAAGTTAATAGATAACTCAATATGTATAACATTTTGCAAGATTCTATAGATGATGATAATAGTTATTAATAATTTCATTTATTCCGTATTTTCCATCATCTCTGTAAACAAATACATATATTAGTGTCAGGAATACATTATATTATTCTTAAAAGTTTTCCATAAATTGCAGAAATTGTAATTTGCTAAAATTTAGTCAAACTAGCGAATAAAATTTTGTTTCTTGTACAATAACTGAAACATGTCCTTTAACATATTGGTATTACTTAAATAAATGAATGAAAAATACTTGTACATATTTATAGACTTCATTCTTTTACAATAATGACGTCCATGTTCATTATCAAACCTTCCATAATTATATGTTTAATGTTGTCATATAAAGTGTTGAGATGTGTAATGACACATGGATTGAAATGGTTGCATGTTTCAGGAGGCTATTAACAGAAAACAAACTGCCCGTGGCTGTTTTAAAATTAGTAAGTATTTTGTTTGTTCATTCGCTGATTGTTGTTATATAATTGAATTTGAGCCAAGATCAAGGAATATTATACTCCATCATAGTTCCTGGCATACATTGTCTATATTTTGTTATTATATATTAATTTCACTTGGTTACTGTAAGATGGCATCTAACACACCTTTGTGTTGTCCCTCATTAATTATAATATACGCAAAGAGTAACAAAAGAGTAGGTACTTAAATTAATATTTAACAATAAAGTATTAACCTTTTTAGTCTAACCAATTTGGCAATTTTGATTTATTTTAACATAATTGTGGAAAAATTAAAAGAATTGTAATGAGGTTAGTACCGATAATGTTTGTTAGTTGTGCTATAGAGGTTTTGATAATATAGATTTCAAACAATTTGGCTTTAACTGTAATATATTAATTAGATACTTGCCTTAAATAAAATTTGTACCTCACTTGATAAAATTATTTTTAATGTCATCTCCGTGTCATTATCCAAACTGATGACAGTCACACAATGTGACATTAAAAATAATTTTATTAAGTGTCGTAAATTTATGTTTTTATTTATTTAAGTGTTGAATGTTAACTTGGTTAATGTTGTTAATCAGTGTAATTGTGAAAAGTGTTTTTATTCGAGTTCTGATGATGCCTGAAAAATAAGGTGAAACAGCTGTTAACTACTCAAAACTACTTAAGTGATTGCTAAGGCAAGTATCTCAGTGATATATTATATATTAATAACAATCGGACATATCTACATATACATTAATGGATTAATAACTGTGTTAACGAAAGCCACAATTAAAAATGTACCTATAGTTAAATATTTTATTTAATCAACAAAAAACCAAAAACTATCAAATAAAATAAAAGTTATAAATTGCAATAAAAGAATGTCCAGAAAATAAAATTGTATCTAAAAATAAAATCGAGTTTTTTCATGGCTTTTTTACATTTTCACTTTATACCCTTAAGTAAGTGCTAAAATTAGCTATGTCGGAGCACTTAGCAAAGGCGAATACAGAAAATAACTTTGGAGATAACTTGCAAGTCAAGTGAGGGATCCGGAGACCTTTCCAAAAAATTTATTTTGAAATTCAAGAACCATACAGAGAGTTTTGAGGGTCTATGAGTACAGTTTTTACGGCTACATGTTATTAGGTTTTCATTGCTAATTTGAGATAAAAAATTGTGTAGGTACAACCCCAGTAGCTTCTAATAACTTGTATAGTAATAATTAAAACCACTAGGTCCATTATTTGTACTTGCTTGTTAAAACGCTGTTCTGTAGTGGTCCTTGAATTTTTAGACAGACATTAATATAGGTCTCTGAAAATATTATAATTGTGTCCTATTGTACCACTACCTTTGAGTTTAACTCAAATAGTACTCAGTTTTTAAAATATAAATCTAAACTCCAATACTATACACCCTTTAAAAATATTCCATGAAAATAAAATTGAAAATGGAACGTAAGTGATCATATTGCATCGTCTATAGGCAGAGCATCGCCGCTCCACCCCACTCTGGCTCCACTACACCCCGCCCCTAGGATTAAAGGACGGGAAACTAATGAAATATGGAAAATCTAATGTCAATAGCAACTTTAGTGAATTGAAACAAAGCACTACCATCTGAGTTTTTCTTTCTTTCTTTACCTATTTCACTACTTTCTACAACTAGCAAAAGAAGTTGACATTTTTACAGTTTAAGCCACTTGAGTTATTTTTTATGGTAGTTAGGTTATTATTTATTATAAGTTAGTTGTATAATACATTTTCAAACAACTCAATTTATTATTTAAAGTTTATTTTTTTTTTACAAAAAAATCTAATTATTAGTATTTTTATCTGAATGACCTACCTTTCTCTTGGATCTTCTTGAATGATGAACAATCGCATTAATGACAACGTCATACTCATCTAATAATTTGTTATCATCCTCCAAACATACACAAAACAAATTAAACATTTATTGTAACTATAATGACAAATATTTAGTTATGATAGAGGACAATTGAACAATCATTTTAATGTATTGATACTTAGTTAGAAAATTGCAGGACAGTATGGAAAGTATATCAAATTGGTATCGAGTGTAATTTCAGTTTTTCTCATTTGTTTCCTACTGTTTTTACTTATGTATGCAAGTGGGGAAGTATCGAAGTGCACAGAAAACAAACACTGGCAACTAAGCTTGTACATGCACAAATGTTATAACTTCTTGTAAATTATTAGACAATTACATTACTGCTAGTTCTCAAACCAGCACTTGTTTACTCTCATAATGAGACTTCTTACGACATTTGGCTTCTGACATTAAGTGTTAAAAAACGCAAGTTATGAAACAAAAACATACACTAGTACAAAATTAATTATGATTATAGCTTCCAATGAGTAAATTTACGCAGAGCCCAGTAGCATCCAAAACTTTTTCTAAATCCATTTCAGATTCATATCTCCGCTGTAAGAGATCAGTTAAAGAACCTGAGTTTGAGTAAGGTGCATTGAAGGGGTATAGATTATACATTGAAATCTTTTTATTTCACATGAAGTAACCGTGTTTTTGTTGACTAACACGAATATAGTTGCATAGAAAATGTAAAGAATTGATCAAAATATAAATTTACTATGGAGGTTTAGTAATAATATTACACTAAAGTTATATCTCAAAGATTTTTCTTAGATTTTACGTTACAAATTCTGATAATCAACTTAGTCAAAATGATCATCATTAAGTAGTAAATAATTAACCTAGTATATTTAATAATATTTACTAAACTTATTTATCTAAATTATTAAATAATATTTGAAATATAAATAATTCTTAAAGTCATAATGAACACAACAAATGCAATCAAAAAGCATGTCAGTAAATACACAGTTACTAGCGTTAAAAATACCTAAACTCTTAATCAATATAAAATAAATGAATTGCCAAGTTTTACGCAAAATAGTAAATGATGAGAATGTTTGAAGAAAAAATGTTTGGAGGTAGCATATAATATTACCAACTGTTTACAGAACAGTTAAAAAATAACGGTTTAAACAGCTAGTTATATTTCAGTACAATTAATACATTGCTGTACTAATACCTGCTATAACTGTTACACAAAAATAACTCTTTAGCTAGTCTCTATCATAAAGTGGTAGTTCATTTGATGATAGTAAAAAAGTTTATCTCGATCACCTTAAACTCATAGACACCTATTTTCTTTACATATTTTTATAAGTATATTTACTAAACAAAAGCAAACACATTACATGCATAGTTAAAAATAAAAAAGAGTTGTAAATTATTAAATTTAACATTACTTACATTTTCTTTTAATTTCAAATTTGAACATCTAAAATGGAACTGCGGTAGTACTAGATGGTTTTACTCTTGCACAACATTGTTTTGGGACAACTTTTCATTGTCAGGTGCTTTTCAAAGTTAAATTATAAATCACAACAAATAAAACTTATTATTCTACTACTAAAATAAAAATTCATATTTTTATTCCAGAGGCCACATTTTTTCATATCTAAATGACTTCACTGATCTGAATGAAGTTAAATGCTAACTAACTTTGGGTTCATGCCTAGTTCTGCTTGGGTCTATTAGCTGCCTTAAATCTTACTTACGATATAACCCATACTTTCTTACATTTGGTCTGTGTCTATTTTAATATGACCTTCAAATTTTGACGAGTCTCTGTTCCTGCAACCATACTAAAATTTTTCTGTACGAATAGACTAGCGTCGCATATATGAGATGGCTGGTTTCGTATCCACAGACAGCTGCGACGCCTAATTTAATTAAAATATACTGACTTCGTATATTTGTGGCAGTGTTATTTTGTTATTTAACTACTAATTTTGAAGTACTTAAGACCTGATCTCAATAAATGGTGTCAGTACCTATGTAAGAAGATCTGTAACTTTGACGATTTTGAACGTGCCAACGTGAAGACGTTAAGTTCTCATGAAAATTACCCCCTTTCTCAAGCCACAACTTTTGGTTGTTTTCACGCCCTTTTATTTAGTGGGAATGCGATGACACAAAGTTCCCAGGAATCTTTCTACCTCCTTTCTCACGTAACAATTCCTGGGAATTCTGATTTTCCGCCTTTGTATTTCAGTCTTAAATTTGATTGGTTGTGCAACTTTGGTCAAAACACTTTGTTTTACTAACTTGGCTTCAGAGTCTAACAAAAGAACTTACTATTTTTCTTGACATAGACTGAACATCGTATATATGCGACGACTTCAAAAACACTGAAACAGTGAAAAAAAAAACAAATAGGTATTGCTTGACATACCTTTTAGTTTATTAAAAACTTTATTAACTCATTTGAACAAAATCATACCAGTGGTCTCTGTGGCGAATGTCAACGGTTTGTTCCAGTCTGTATGTATCCGGTCCAGTTTCACGATAGTCTGTGGCGAAAAACAGTGTGACGCATATATGCGGCGCTCGGTAGCGAAAGTGTTAAACCGCTTCTTAAATGATTTTCCTGTATGGCTTATGTAGAGTTTTGGGCAACTATGACAAATTATTTTATAGTCCCCAAAGACACATTCATCCTTGCTTGGTATGCTTAAGTTGTTCCAAAAAGCTGTTTTGTAAAATAAATTTTTTTTTTCAAACGCAAAAATATAAAAATAACAAATTATCTATTAAATAATGTAGGCCACTATATTTTAAGAAAATCATTTTGTAATCTTATTTTAAGAGTTGTGTTCATATGTGATTAATTGACTGAATAACTGAATAACTATGTGTGTTGCCATCCGGTTGAATTTTCATTTAACTGTGTATTAGATAAGTATTTCCCCATTGTTTTAGAACCAAAGTACGAAACGTCGAGCTAGTATAGCAACAGTTCCAAGGTCACAGACGAGCTCTGAAACCACAAAGAGCATGTCATCACCAGCTGTAAGTATAACATTACTGTAATCACAGTTGCTTTACTCATTCACTCTTAACCGCTTTTCACAATGTTGTCTTTTCTTCTTGTATTTATTTTTGATGAAACTTTTGCTTTTATTATGAATAATAAAACCTTGGAAATTTAAAAAAGTTTATTGTGTGCCATATACTCTTACATAATTAAAAACTGTAAGCTTTTTTTCAGCGGGTTTTTTAATAATAGTTTTCTTTACCCTGAATTTATTCTTTTCTATTGTGTTGCATTAATATAGAATGTAACAAAATTATATTAGTAACGACAATGCATACACTCAATACACAAAACTAACCAATAAGAATAACCATTGGTGGTGGGGATCAGTGACAGCTCTAAGCACAGTATTACCATCCACTACACGAATGAAAAATATATTTTTCACAAAAATTTGGATCCATTCAAATTGTCCTGTAAACTGTAGGCTATGAGTACCTCTAATATCATAGATTTTTTCTATGAACAAGGGGATTGGGTTTTCGATAATACCTTAAAAACTACATATCACAAAAAATAGTTTGATATATTGTTAAATATAGACTTAATTTTCACAATACCCCATAATATACAGTATCATAAATTATTTAATTTTTGGATTACCAAACTTTTTCTCCTCAAAATTTATAGTAATATTTATATTCGTTGTTTAGCTTTAGAACTACCTTAATTAATCAACATACCGGTACCTTAATTAAAGTCAATAGTAGTTTTTGTTTCAAGAGTAATGGCTACATGTTTCGCTGCCACAGGCAGCATCATCAGGCGAGCCAATAACGCTATCACTAGTCCATTGTTCACATATACATTACAAACATGTATAATATATACACAATTCGGCCTGGCACAAATAATTGTACAGAGACAGCACTTGTCAACTGGAAAAAAGTTTGTAACTATCACTATAAACATCAAAAGTTTAATCCTTCAAACATTTTAAACAACAAACTAAATTTCACATACAACTGTATATACAATTTAATATTTGAAATTACGAATAAGGCCAAAGGTACAAATCAGATAAGGAATACTTGAGATAACAGTCTCCCAGTACAACTCAGCAAGTGAACATGTTGTGACCTAAGTATTGGGAACAAAAACAATTTTTAACGGTTGACAAGTGCTGTCTCTGTAAAATTATTTGTGCCAGGCCGAATTATGTATGTATGTTTGTGATGTAGCCTATATGTGAACAATGGACTAGTGTTAATGTTATTGGCTGGCCTAATGATGCTGCCTGTGGCAGCGAAACATGTAGCCATTATTACAAAAACAAGAACTACTATTGACTTAAATTAAGGTATGTTGTAAAATATTTGTTAAGTTTTGATTGTTGAATTATATGTGGGTTAACAATTTTTATAACTAATAAATTTCAGTCGGATGCCCTTTTATTTATTCCAGGTAAATTTGACTGTGATAGTCATACATGCAAATCAGTGATTCTATTAGGGGTCAATTTTCTTTTCAGAACAAAAGTCTAAAATGATCTACAATGCACAAAAGACCAATTTTTCTTGTTTACGAAATTAAATGATACTCGCTTTGGTTAAAAAATTGTGAATCGATAATTATTATAAACAAAAAATTATTTTTGTTAAATATTTGAAATTACAGAATATCTTTTAAAGTTAAGGATAGTGTTTTTTTCCCGTTTCCCACTTTCAGCCTGTAATAATATGGATCTCTTCATTCAGAATTAACAGTGTTAAAACTATTCAATGTCCCACCACCATTATTTAATATATAAAAAAGTCAAATGGTTGTTGCAGTTAAAATAGACGGAAATGCTATTTAAAAAGCTTTGTAACTTTCAAAAACTAATGTTTCGTAGAACACTTAGGTACACAAATAAATAACAATATTTTACTTTCATGGGATTTGTTTGTTTCAAGCTTTTCACAATAAAAAGGAAGTCTGAACCTTGAGGTAAGTGTTCCACTGTTAGGAAGCCTGATGAATGTTTAATTATGTATCTGTTGTATCAAAAAACAGACCGAAACCAACCGAAACTGTTCACGTACTGTTGTATTTGATAGAACAAATTTAAAACAGATAATATGTATATTTATTTAAACACATTTCAACAACATTATTGTCATATGGATGAGCTAAAATAATCAAACCATGACCAACAGTTAGACATAGTATGACCATCGCAGTTCGTCCATCACTATTATAATGAAAGTAATACTTATATTATTAAAATTTCATTTCAACAAGTATATCATCTTACAAGTGAAACTCAATATTTATTTATATTGTTGGATTGTTTTTCTCTTGCCCTCTGCAACGATTTATAGCATTAATATTTAGCTATCTTACTTAGTCCAATTGAGATTTATGAAAGGACTGTTTGATGGGGGTGGGGGGAATGTGAACTTTGACTGAATTTTAATTGCTGTTTTAGCACATTTTTCTTTCAATCGAAATCTTGTTAATTTCTTAAAAATCTAATAGATTATTGATTTGAAGATTATGGAAAAAATATCTCACACTGAAATGAGCATATTAGGGTGATCGTTCCTGTGCGAAGTCATGTAACTTCTCTCGCTGTAGTTATCTCCTTATGCTCCCAGTGTAGCTTTCGGAGGGGTAAGGATGTCCAAAAATGACAGGCAGTGGGAATCTCTCTGGTTAGATGGTCAAATCATGGAAACAATAGTCGGAAGATTAGTTCAATAAATTTACTAAACCTAAAACTTATACATTCTCTGCTGACCTGAAATTGTCTTTAAACATACTACATGGTGTGGCGTGGAGTCTGCTCCAGACTAAGGTTGATATGAGGCTAACTTATTCTACCAATCAAACAAGTGTCCCTCTCTTTGATGACCTAAATCCAGACTTCAGCATATTCTTTGTGTGCATGTCCACTGTAAATGTTAATCTACAGTAAAACCCTGGTTAATCAAACTAAAGGGGGAAGTCGTTTTCAGATAACAATTTTTTTGGTTAAACCGTGAACATCTAACACTACAGTTTTGAACGGTTTTGAAGGTCAAACGAATGCAAAAATCTCTTTGTAGGCTACACTTATCTTTATTTAAGTTGAAATTACATTTTTAGGATTTCAATACATCAATCCAGTATAAATACTGTACTTCATAAATTGTAGTATATGAATTAGTCATTCAAAAAACTCAGTTATTTTTGTTTGTTTCTTGCATCCCTCCAAACATTTTCGAGCAGCAATGTCCCGCCATCTTTTTATTAGAAGGAAGTCAGCCGACATTGCCTTACTAAATAAACTTGAGAAAAGAAATACATTATAGAAGTTTGTTTATTTCTCGGTTTGATTCTGAGAAT
>JAGFPH010005719.1:71397-91658 GCA_018207615.1 Philaenus spumarius
TGATAATCCGAACGTTTTGGTAATCCGAACCAGCTCCGGACCGTATTGATTCGGATTATCGAGGTTACACTGTAATAAGCATTACTACTAATTGTAGCCTTATCAGTGCATATATGCATCGTGGCAACTGCCAAAATTAGCGCGCGATCTAGTAATGTGAACGTAAACTAACCTGAATGGTTAGCATGTTTACAAGTTTTTAGATCTTTTAATATTTGTGAGCTACTTTTTAGTTTTCAGAAAATATATTAAAAGTAACTGTTACCTAGCTTTCATTTAATAACGATGCCTATTTCCTTTTAAATAATTAACAAAAAGCACATTTCCTTTTACAAAATTAGCAATAATGGATATTTTCTTTTAAATAATTAATAATACTGCCTATTTCCTTTTAACTATTTAATCATGCATATATTTCCGGTCTTTCATTTCATGAATTCAACAAAAAAATAGGAAACAAAAGTTTGATGATATATTATTTTAGATTCAACTTATGAGAAATGTTTATTTACATTTTCGTAAACGTCGCAAACTCTAATTTATTAGTTCGTTAAATCCAGTAAAGCTGTAATAAAACTTTATTTAAAAAAGTCCTATTGTTGAAACAGCTGTATAACTCAGAGGCATAAACACACATATAGACACAAACCATAACATACTACAACATGTGTTCAGTTTGTTTTGTATATTCATTTTAAATGTTACATGTTTGTGTTTTAATGAATGACAACGGGAACCAACCAGCAACAAAAAGCATTCGAAACGGCCGTAATGAAATCAATATTTATATAATAATTATAAGCGTGGTTTGTCCGTGCGTGCCTCTATTATTTCACAACCCAACCCCGCAGCCCCATAGGGGTTATATGGTATGGTAACCTTCCATCCCCCTCCATGAAGTAGATGCAGGGGTTGAGTTCGATGATACGGGGTGTCAAGTGTTGAATCGAGTGCCGAAGTGGCGGAGACCGGCCAAAATTTTCCTGAATGTTTAAAACTCTTCCAGAGTATTCCAGAATGTTGCAGACATAATATTCTGGAATGTTTCTGAATATTCTAGAATGTTGAATAATGTTGTAGAACGTTATATAATCTTACAGAAGGTTTGAGAATGTTCTAGAATTTCCCAGACGGTCCTGGACCATCGAAGGGACTTCGAACATTCGAACGTTCCGGAACATTCGAGAACGTTCTAGAAACATAAAACGGAATAAGAATGTTAGTAAAGATATTAAATATTTGCTCTATTTTGTTTTGAACTTAACGTTTGTAGGCAAAAGTTTATGTGTATTATTTTATGCCAAATGTGTCTTTGAGCTCAATTTGCCGCACCCCGCTGCGCTTAGGCCGACTGCAGACTGCACACAGAAAGAAGCAGGCGCAAAATAGCAGGAACATTTTGCTCCTTCGTTTTTGTCGGACTACCAGCATTGTATTTGGATAACCTAATAGAACTCCGATCCAATGCAATATTTCAATGCACTAGAAATTCGACGATAGTGGCGCTATCTATTGGGGAAATGACGGAAGCGGTGTGAAACACCAATGCTACCAATGATTTCTCCCTAGCGCTACCTCGCGGCGCGATCATGCACTATTTTCCCGACAACCTTTTTTCGGCACACAGCTTTCGTATGCATGCATAGTATCTATTTTATTATTCATGATCTATGATACCAGCGACCACAGAAGTGGTCGATGTGGGCCACAACTTATAAGCGATTAAATGGAACTACCGCACACAGAGGGAGCAAGTGATTCTCAGCGCCTCGCAACACCACGCGGCAATCGGAGCAATTTCTATCCGCAGATGTGCCGACCGAGTATTCCGCTCTGCTCTGTTCTTACCTTGAAGTAATAAACAGCCTTTCCTCAGCAGATACGCTTTTCCTCCAATTGGTGTTCTGCTTGGCGATCATGTCTTGAATCAGTCCTAACGACACTGTAAAACTGGTTATACTCATGCGACAGCGGATATAAAACTTTGCAGGATCACGTTTCATCATTGATGTAGGCCTACGATAAAAGGTCTCTTTTCTTTCTGCAGTTTCTACCCGGTCTTGAGGCTAACATTTGAACCAACTGCCGTAAGCTATGGCAACATTGACCTCTTCTTCCACAACCTCGGCACGTATTTCTACTCTGTCAATAGCAAACTCAAAATGATCCAATAGCCGCTCCATGATCCTCGCATCTTGCGTCAGCCTTGCACCACACACTGCAAGGAGCAATGCATAAAATATTACTTGGAGCAAAATGTTTCATCGCTCTTGCTCCTTCCCGTGTGCGGTCAGCCTTAGAGGCGAAACTTTTCATCTCGAGCAACAAAGGAGCTCTTTGCTCTCTCAATTAGTACCAAATAACTCTTTTCTTTTCGATTGGTTAATATTAAGGACTTTCCGAGGCACCATGGAACAGCCTCACGATCAGGCACGCGACTGCGATAAGGACTTCATATTTAAGTTAAAAACTTGTAATCGATGTTTATCACATTATCTTTGACTTTTAGTCTAAATCGCCCTTTTCTGAATTTTGCCTTGCAATTCATTATACCAAATATCTTTTATTTACAGTACTATCAATAAAACGGTAAATTAAAAAACTCGTTTAGACTATTATCGTGAAATTCCATAAGAGTGGTGTCTAATTGAACCCATTTTAAATATTTTAATTCCCTCGTAACAATAGGTTATGTATGTATTAATGTAATCTTTTAGCAGCAATACATTTCGCTCTTTAGACCTTGAGGTTCGAACTTCACAACATTCACGCCTGCGCGAATAACTTGATTACACAAGCTGGTGGCATATTGAACTCAAATTCCCAGAATGTCTAAGTAAACAAGTGGTCATACCGTGCAAGTTGTATAACTAATTGTTAGGCACGTATGCAGCTGTTGTGATCAGCGTATTTCGTGTATTCTTACAGTTGTTGTGGCTCGCTTATGTTTGTCCGTTGTGTTCGCTATATGGGTTGTTGAAGGTGTATTTATTGTAATTCAAAAGAAGACAAAGATGTCCGGGAGAAGGTCATACAGGCGAGTTGTGAGTACTATATTGTCTTCCATTGATAGCCCTACGCGTATATTTAGAAATTTGTTGTGTAATTTATATTTTAAGGCTGTGCTTTGGGAGGGGGCTTTCTTTTTAGGGCTCCAAACCTTTAATTTAAAAGTGTAATTAGGCCTACTCTTTTGCGTTTGTGTAACTGTCGATTTTTCTGGAACGTATAAAGGAATCACAATTTATGTGACCAACAACAATAAACGTTCATGTTGTGTCACTGTATTGAAACCCGTTACCTCTCTTTCTGGTTCCAATCTATCAATGTATATTTTTTCGCCTTGTTTATTGTTATCAGTTATTAGTTACATGAGTAAATGAAGAGTAGCAGTTATTAATATAACTTTGAGTAAAACAGCTGGCTGTACGTTACGTCACGCAAGCCTAAAAAGACTACGATTAGATTATATTGTTTAGATTATATTACGTTTTCAGGAACATGTATAGGAACTCGTCTGTCTGTTACTGGTTATCTGATTCATTTTCAAAGCAGAGGCACGTCTGACTACTTTCGGATTTTGCATTATGGATCTAAATTTACTATTTGTGGAATATCCACAAAATATGTTTAAAAATAATTATACATATTTTTGTTATTTTCTTCTGTTTTTAGTCAAGTAAAACAATATTTTCTATTACTATTAATTTAAATAACTAATAGTGTAACTTATTTCTTTCTAAGCAATTTACAATAGGCGTAATGCACACTTCCTTTTTAAATGATTAATCAGTTAGTTATAATGCATATTTTCTTTTAAATAATTTATAATATTTCCTATTTCATTAAAATAATAAAAAGTATGTCTGTTTTCTTCGAAATAGTTAGTAATAAGCGTATTCACTGTTAAACAGTTGGTAATAAGTTGGTTTAAATAATTTATAATAATTATAAAATAATTATATTTATTTGTTATATAATTAGAAAATTATTTGTGTATTCCCTTTGAAATAATTATTAATAATGCCTATTCCCTTTTAAATTATTAGTAATAATGCGTATGTTCTTTTAAAGAATTTTAATATTTCTTATGCCCTATAAAATAATGAATAGCGTAAATTCCCTTTAAAATCATTAGTAATAATGCATATTCGTTGTTTTTTTAAATTATAAAAAATTTTCAGATCTTTATCCATAACATTTAAGAGGTTATTATTTTGTTGTGTAAAATGCCTGCAATTTCAATACTACTGCTTTTATCAAATTGTGACCTTCAAAGTCGTGCTTGTCAAACTGTATAACGTTCACACTTATTTATCACCGATACAAGTATTGGCTGAATATTTATTTCAGAAACTGTTTATATTTTAAACGTATTTTGTAATTAGTAATAACGTATTGAAAATCAATTATTTCTGCCACAGAACCTGTAGGATAGATTCATATAAACGTAAATTATTGTTTATGCAACTAGTTACAGAAAAAAATGACGAATAAAATTATGCTTGTAAGTTTTAGAACTGTAATACTAAGAATTGTGTGTGGGTCAAAGACAAGTATCAAAACCATTATTTAAATGGTAGAAAGTCCCAAATTTTTAAGCTTTATTGCGTAAAGGTTAATTTAAAGTAACGGTTGTTTAAAATGTTTGACTTTGAGTATCTACAAAACCAGTAAGTTTACGGAAAAGCACTAGAGATAAACATTTTTTATTTTTCATAACTTAAAACAATACAATATCTTAGAAACAATACCTAAAGTATTGTTAGGGAAAACTGAAACTCCCTGTATGTTTGTAATCATTTGTGTGATTCTTTATGTGATTTTCTCAGATTTACAAAATTATGAGTAAGTCCAGGCCTACGTAATACAACAAATGTAGAAATAACTCTTGACGAGTGAATCAACTTCGTACTTGACCTATTTTGTTTACAAATGGAGTCATAGTTTGAAAATAAAATTTCGTTAGGCTATTTGGTTGGTGTAATCTTGTTTACTTTAACTTTCTATGCTAATGGCGTACCTTTTCGATTCATGTAATGTCAAATTGTTTTCACTGTACGAACCAACAGTGTTTCGCCTTTATCTATAGTACCAGGAGACCGAGCTAAAGCTCGATTATAAGCAGGGCTATGATTTCAATAATAAATATTGGATTATTGAGTTTTGAGGTTAGGCCTATAACATTAAATAACTAAATAAACTGTATATTCAACATTAGGCTTACCTGTAATAAAAATACAGTTTAAAGGATTAACCATAATCTCAACGCTATGCCTCAGAAATAAGTCAGGCCTAAATTAAAGTTTAATATTTCAATATCGATTTAGGCCTAGGGCCTAGTTCGCTCACGTCAATAACTATTATTGCAAATTTCCGTGAACATCGTTTAGGTTAGGCCTATAACATTAAACAACTAAATAAAGGGTATGTTTATTTAGCAGAAGTATTCGTTGCCATGGTAAATATAAATAGATACAACATTAGGCTTAAAATATACAGTTTAAAAGAAAGCAGATGATTATTGTAATGGCATTGAAAACATTTGCATCAGCTGTGCTTTGTATTGTTTAAAATGGACAAATTTCACTTTTTAATTTAATAAAAAGACGTAGAAAACGAATTTTCCCAGACTGGTGACCATTTCCAATCGATTTCTCGTTGCCAAAAGCCCTATTTAAAATCAAAAAATGAAATATCCTTAGACGGAGATTCCAGATCCATTTAGCAGACAAACAATTATCTCTCGCTTTAGAAGATAAGATAAATAAAAATGTAAATGTGCGTTTGTTCAAAATCGATAATCTCCGAAAGTTCTTCGCCCATTGCTTTGCAATTTGGACACAAACTTTTATTTGAATACAAGTGTGTTTTTATATACTTTTTGAAAAATGCAGCATCTATTGAACATAAAAACAACCAAAAATATACTCAATATTTGACAAAAATGTAAGCGCCATTACATACGTTTATTGGCTATAATAATAATAGTAGTCAGCTGTTTCCTATAAAATTTCCATTGTCAGCTGATTTTGAAGTAAACACAACACACACTATCTATATTAAAAGAATTTATGAAAACTTGTGGCAGTCAGTACGGCCATTCTAGCCGGCCGATTTCCTTACTTTTTTTTTTAAAATCGCAGGTAATCATTCACAGATATGTCATCAAGCATTACAAATCATGTATCTTTCGCCTTACAAACGTTATAATCAAATGCAAATTTCTGCTGTGTATTCCTTATGGGGGGTTTTTTTTGGTTCTTTGCCCACTTTGCGTTCGTATACCATTCATCCGATTGCTTTTAAATTTTGCATAGTAACACAGGTTAACCCTGGGAAGGTTTTAGGCCATTTACCAAAGTCCTAGGACATTAGGGCTACGCCCCAGTGGCCCTCAAAGTTTCAATGTTAATCTTATGGAAGAAAGATTTCTATTGATTTTATCAAAAACAGTTGATTTTATCAGGGGCACAAAAACAGCTGTTCGTATAAAAAACTTAGCAACACATCATGTTTGTTTAATTTCATTACCATAGCAACATTACTTAGAAAATTTGAAGAGTATTATCTTTTTGAGGTTACATTGACAAACTAAAAACAAACACACACAAAAATCAACGAAAAATGCTAACTATATTTTAATTCAATTCAAACATTGGTTGTTACAAACCTATTATATATAAAACAGCTAATTTGTATCAAAAACTGAACATAATTTTAGGGTGGGCCTACAATGAACCAAAACACCAATTGGGCTAATTATTAGAATCAGGTTTTATTATAATTCTTCACAACTACCAGTATTTTTTAGATTAGGTAAAATTTTCCAACTGCGAGCGAAGCGAAGCAGCCATTTGAGGCCGAAGGCCGAGGCGGGGTTGGGACGCGGAGCGTCCAGGGGCAGAGCCCCTAGTCTATTATTATACTAATTTTATAAAGAGGTAAAATTTGTTTGTTTGTATGTAGCGGGTAATCTCTGGAACTACTCAATCAATTAAAATTGTTTAAAGAAAACGCTAACATCCTGAGCTACGTAGGCTGGAATTCATATTGATAAAAACATTTTTTTATTTCAAATATTTGTAAATTTTGTCGGAACAAATTCACAGATCAAGTTGGGCGTTAAACCCATGGCGTCTAACGTCTGTATACCAATAAATAAGCGACATGATGAAAAACTAAAAGACGACAGCTGAAAAATGAAAATTAAATCATTCAAAGATACGCACGAAAACATAAATGATGTATGTATGTTGCCGTTAAGGCAAGTAAAATCAATTAAACATAATTTTAGGTTAGGCCTAGACTGATTCAACACATATTTCTTGAATGTATTTACATTCATTAACATAGCGACCAATTGAATAAAATAACAGATAAAACAGTTGATTGGGATGTTCAGGTTAGTACAAAATAATATTTTAAGTTAGGCCTAGATTGAACCAACACAAGTTTCAACATACACAAATCAATAAAAACTTGCGTTATAGAATTTTAAAATTAGAAAATACTATGTTACATCCTAATTAGCGATAAAGTACCTGGGTGACCGAGCGTTACTCGGTTTTTTTTTGTTGGTTTTTTAGGAAAATGTATTGCCACGCGCAAACCTCTCTTTTTCGGGATCGCAGGGTTTTCGCCCCACGTTCGGGAGCCACTTGCCACGCGCAAACCTCCCTACCCTCTTAATTTCTTCAATAAACACAACCTTTTGTTGTTAACTTTAACACTTTCCCTCATCAAATAACACCCAAGTGTTTTCAGGCCTTATTTGACGTTGTTCCGTTGTACTACCTACCCCGTTAGAACAATTTGAGAGGTTTGGCGAGGGCAAGAAAAGGAAAACTTTTTGTTTCCTATTCTTAAGTTTTTTAAATTTAAATTAGTTAGACCTTTTTTGTCTTTTGTGTAGTACACTAGCTCAATTCTAGACTCTTTTTCGGGATCGTTCCCTTTGGAGTTAAATTTGTAGTGATCCGTGAATAACTCACCTGCTGACTTAATTACACTAGAGCACTGAATGGTTTTAGGATTAATTTGATTGGATTTGTAAATTATATATTCAAAAATTTTCTATTGAAAACACAAAAACGATTTATTAATTAACATAAATCCATTAACTTTGAAACAACAAATTATTATTTTCAAAAGCACAATGAAATTTATTAATCTTTAACTTATAATTACATATATTGAAAAGTAGCAAAGTGATTAATTAATTTATTAATTAAAATTTGTATATTAATAATTATATTATTTACATACGACGATTTGCCATTGTGAGTAATGAAATTTACTAAACGAGTTTACTTTATTCAATTTCCCCAGAATTTACTTGAATTTATTTATTTAATTTAATTTATTTATTATTTTGTAAAAAAGGGATTTATTTAAAATTATAAGTAACAATGATCGTTTGCCACTTACAGAACACAAGAAGTTCGACGCGTAATTCCTTCTGTTGATTTCCAGCGATTTAAAGTTGTTCTCCTTGGTCCCCAGAATGGTTTCTTCGGCTTACAGTTGTCTTCTCCTGGACTTAATTAAAGTTGTCCTCTCCCAGTTGATTGTAGTATCTTTTGGCAAGATAGGCCGTTTATATGGATATTCTTCTCCCGAAATTATCACGACCCGACTTAGCTTTAGGCCGGAGCTAGAAACGTAACGCACCCCGAGAACTGATCGCCCTTTGACTTTCTCTAAGTACCCTCGGAGCTTGGTCAGATGTCTTCTCGTCGGCGTTCCGTGCTAAACTGATGTTAAAGGGGATGCAGGCTTCTATCGTCGACTTTTTACTTGTCAAACCAGCATCTTCCTCTATGTAACAAGAAATCCTGGTTTCTTGCTTTAGAAATATATTTTTTGGTCTTAATATATTTCCTGATTTATTTGATGAATTTTAGTGCCTTTATTTCCCATCGATTAGGCCTAATTTAATTATTATCTTCATTTATTGAATTTCAATGTTTTGCTCTTCGTAGTGGATCCGGTGACGTCACTTCCCCTCGCAGCCTGGGCCTTGTGTGCCTGTATGAACTTGTCGATTGACAATTTTTGCATTGATTTCACCCAAACTCTATAACTTCTTTTTGCGTGGTCGGATTTTGATTTTGTTGACTTCTATGGATTGGTTGACGTTTTCTGGTTTCCCTGGAATTCGAATGGTGTTTCTACTCCTCTTCCTTCTTGAGTTATAGACTTCGTTAGTTTTGCTTAAATTTTGAAATTTATTTCCTGTAAATTTGAAATTTTCCATTTTTTCTTGCTTGTATCCTCTTCGGTTGGTCTTGAAACGCTTAAATCTGGTGTTGGTTTTTTGATAGCTTGTTTGGTTGTCTAGTTATTCAGCTTGTTGTTACTCTAATTGGCTTCGTTTGGTTTTCGGCGTCTCATTCCCCCCCTTTAAAGCTCTTTTCATATCTCACATGGCATTACAATTTATTACACATATATATACTCTATTTTATCAATATTTCCCTTTTATTAATCTCCCTTGTATTTATTTTGAATTAATAAAAAATTTTATTAATTTATTTTATTTTTACAAAACTATTTATTTATTTATATTGAACTTTGGCTTGATTATGCCCTATTATTTACTCTATTAAATGCTATTTTTTATGATTTAATTACATTTGAACTTTATGAGTTATTAGCCTTTTTATGCCCATGAATGACTTTACACTTTATTTTTTAGCTATAAAACTTTATAACTTTATATTTTTTATTACTTTATTTTCTTAACCCTTTTTAACTCTACAAATGACTGTACTTTGTTTTTGGATTTTATTCAAATTCTGCAAAATCGATTTGTTTACGCTTACATTTTTGCCTATAACTTTTTAACAAATTATCATAACAAAATTATTTTTATTACTCCTTGCTTATTTAACTCTCCTTTTAACATAAATCTAATAATAACAACTTTTTTTTATAAAATTACAAACCCCTATCTTTCAATGCTAATTCATTTCTACCAAATTTAGACAAGACTGGACAAGTCAATTCCTGTCAGATCCTGCAAGGTTTTTGTTTGGTCTTGTCGCTAATGCATACGTCATAGTCTGCACTTATTTAACTAACACAATTTCAAAAACTATTACTAAATACTATTTTCACATTTGAAACTACTTTTTTATCTTAATTTTGGGCTTTTCTGACACCCTTTGGCTTTAATCCTTTGTTATATTGACTTTGAATTTATTTTAATTAATGTAATTAATTAACCCCAATTGGATCGGTCGATTGGCCGTTCCAGTATGTAAATACAAATCGCATACTGAATCTTATATATTAAAAAAATTCTGTTTTTCTTTTCCGAGTCCGTTCGGCTCTTCTACCAGACCGATTTTCATAATTGAGGTCTTAAATTAAAGGTATGCACGCCCAGATTTGCCATCAAGCATTACAAATCATGTATCTTTCGCCTTACAAACGTTATAATTAAATGCAAATTTTTGCTGTGTATTCCTTATGGGGTTTTTTTTTTGGTTCTTTGTCCACTTTGCGTTCGTATACCGTCCATCCGATTGCTTTGAAATTTTGCATAGTAACACAGGTTAACCCTGGGAAGGTTTTAGGCCATTTACCGAAGTCCTAGGACATTAGGGTTACGCCCCAGTGGCCCTCAAAGTTTCAATGTTAATCTTATGGAAGAAAGATTTCTATTGATTTTATCAGGGACAAAAAACAGCTGTTCGTATGAAAAGCTTAAAACAGCTGATTTTGATCAACAACTGATTTGGATCAAATCAGTATCAAATGTAGTATTACCTTTTTGAGGTTACATTGACAAACTAAAAACAAACACAAACAAAAATCAACGAAAAATGCTAACTATATTTTAATTCAATTCAAACATTGGTTTTTACAAACCTATTATATATAAAACAGCTAATTTGGATCAAAAACTGAACATAATCATTCACAGATATGTCAAGTCTTATATATTATCATCCGTTCAGCCGCTATTCACCCGAGAAGGAGCTCCGGTATACAATCCTTCAAATTTCCCATGTTAATCTTATGGAGATAATGTTTAATGAGTTTGAGTCAGCTGCCAAATAAAACAGCTAATTTATGCTCGGTCACCTATGTACAAACGAGCAAAAGATTAACGAGATTCTTTATCGAATTTTCCACCTGCGAGCGAAGCGAAGCAGCCATCTGAGGCCGAAGGCCGAGCCGGGGTTGGGACGCGGAGCGTCCAGGGGCAGAGCCCCTAGTAAATATGAATATTTTTCGAACTTACGTACATATGAACTGTTTATCCTACACTCTAATACAAAATAAAAATACTTTCAACAGATGTCTTTCTCCACAAAAACCTATCTTAAAGGTTAGAAATTAAAAAAATTGTTTTAAGCTTGAAATCAGCTGATAATGAAAATAATATAGGAAACAGCTGATTACTGTTATTATTATAGTCGATAAACATATGTAATGATTTTAAACTCCATAAGCCCAATATGTTAATATTATTTTATCCGAATTTAAATTAAAAATTTTAGAAAAACAGTGAAATATAATGGAGTCAATTAGAAACACTGAAGTTCCAACCACAAGTTCGGTGAATAAAACTACACAAATAAACTGATACAAGTTACCATCATCGGAGAGTTAAACATTTTCAATCTTCAAAAGAGTTGTTTAGAAAAATACGAGTTTTCCTGAGGTAGTGGTTTTTACCAATCGATTTTTTAGACCCAAAAGCCTCTAATCCCAAACTTTCAGCAAAATCCTTCCGCTGGATCTCGAGATTGCTCGTATTAGAGTATAGGATAAGACATAATATAATTTAATAGTAAGCCTATTTATTGATAATATATGGTAGGCCTACTTGATATAGTGAGTAAACAATATTAACAGCTAATTTCAAAATATAAATCGATTACATTTACTAACTTTTTGGTTAGGTTTTTGATTAAGTGTAGACCTGAGCCTTACTGGTTCTTTTAACCTTCATTATAACTGCTGTTATAAAATATACGAAATAATTTGATTTGAACATTTAACATTATTTACCATCTTAGTTTTAAGGTGGTAAATAATGCTGCACCTTTATTATAAATAAAACATAACATATGTTTTTTAGAAGGTTCCATCGGGGGTTGGCGTGCGAAGCACGCAGGGGTATCCCCTAGTAACAAATATAATAATTTCGTTCATATTTTATGTTCAGTGGTTAACGGCGACGAATGTTTCGAAAAAAGGAAAACGGCAGCTTTGGAAAATGAAATAAATATGAAATTTACAGCTTATGATAAATATGAAATAAATATTACTGAAAAAGTTCTCGCACTTTATTATTAATGTTATAAATAATAAAACCGAATTGGAGCAAAGTAATTTAACTTTCATTCGATTCAACAATTCTGTAATCATGTAGCCTTAACGAGCTATTCATAGTTATTCGGGATAAGCGTGAGAACTTGAATATTCACATGTATCTAATTGACAGAGCTTGCGAATCAATCTACCGAATTGACGCATCAATTGGATCTGTGTTGCACATTGAGTGACGTCAGTAGACGCCGTTCACTACGCTAGGAAATATTGATTTCATTTAATAACTATATGTTTTAGCAAAAGTCTGTTGTAACCGGCTTCGTTTGGGTTAAGAATCTGAGACGGTGATGAAAATCTTAAGATTAGCCTGAGAAGAGTAATGATAAATTAAAACGAATTTATCGTGACGATGAAGTTGAATATGGTTCGTCTGAAAGAGCACGCGAGCGAGATTTTCCTTTAGTAAAATCAAAATACAAATCTAGCACCTGTATTTTATTTACAGTATTTCCAATGCTTGCGCCTAAATGCACAAATTTTAGTACACAATTCATACAGGAGTTATAGAAATGTTTATTATACTTTAATTAAAAATAACCTCTGATTTTGATTTTAATAAAATTACTGAAATATATATAGGCCTACATTTTCAATTCAATCTAAACAAATAGTGTGTTTAAAAATATTTTTAATTATCAAATCTACACTGTAATCGCAAATTTTATACTCCATTTATTTTCTTTTTCTATTTGTATTTTTGTATGATTTATTAATAACTTGTTAGTTAAAATATAATTAAGTGAAGACATAATCATTGTATTTTATCTATCTTCTTGCTAGATTAATTATAATTGCTTTTAATTATAATTGAATTAATTTACTTACGTCTGCAACTACTGTATTTCTTTTTCTTTATATAGTATATGCACTATAGCATTTTTGGGAGTTGGAGAAAAATCTTAAATAGGAGTTGTACATCAAATTAAAGGTCTATCTTAGGAGAACACGATGCCGCAAATCCTACATCAAAGGGTTCACCCTTATAAAATTGGCGGCCGTTTAAAGTTACAATATTAAACTTTTTGAAACTGGATTGATATTACTTATAAGCTCTAAAAGCAAAACTTCGACAATCTGCAATTCACTAACTTATGAGACATCCTGTATAATCACTGAGGCAAAAGCAAGCCGGGTGACGGAAACGAGTGTGAGGGCTGTTTTCCAACGTTGCAAATATTTTTAAATGGTAACCTCCGGCTAATACCCCTGAGTTGAAACTAGGGGTATTACCAAATCACCCGTACATTTTTCAATAAAGTGGAATCCTCCAAATTTTCTCAAACGGAGCCCTTTTCTTTCTGTAGTGGTTTAGGATAGAATAATTTTTAAGACAAATAATCATTATTTATATTTTATTCTTAGGATATGTTTCGATATATCTACAGACTCTTTTTTTTATCACAAATTCCAGTTTGTGGTTTTAATTTATTAAAATAAAACAATAATTATGGCTAGTTTGTTAGGAATAAAGAAAAGCAGTTTACTTCCACACGTTGATCTCGACAAAAAAATTTATAAAATAATAATAATATTTATTTCCACTGTTTACTTGCAATTTTCAAAATTAGTTTTTATGTTTTAGGGTATCAACCGACTATTTAGAAAATTATTTCACTCGCGAAGGCGCTGAATAGCTGCCTACATGTCGAAATATATTAGTAGAATTTGTTTGCAACCGAGCCTCCAGCACCGGCTCACGAGCTGCTTCGTTCCGCTCGCAAAACTACCTTGCGGCCTCGGATTATGGACTGCTTCGCTACGGTCCCCCTTGGTAAAATCCCCCCATGGATTTGATCCGGGTACTTTTACGGTGTTTTAGGTTTCGATCAATTTTTGGGGAACTAGACGCGCTATAAGGTCGTGTAAAAAAACAAAAGTGTGCAGAATAATCTCCTATATATATTTGTTTAAATAAATCCCCCAAAAAATCATTCTAGTACAAAAAGTGGTTACTCCCGGACAAAAAAACGTGCTTCCGGTAGTTGTTTTTTTTTTCTGGCGATTTCGTCCAAGAGACTTAGAAAACCAACTAGTGTACCAAATCAGTCGTAAAAAGTGGCCGTTAGAGTGCGAATGGACGCTAAACAACGGGATTGTAAAGAGACAACCGTATACGGAGGTCACATTACATTAATTTTGTATCGTTGGGACGCCAGATTGATAGTGCGATGTATACATACATGTATATAATTTTCAATGACACCCCAAAATGTGCGCACATTATATGCGATTTTATATTTGCTAGATGTATGTATAAAATGTGCGAGCGTGTAATTGTACAATCGTGTGTCAGTGTGTTTCATGTTTTGTGTTTTTATTTTTATAATTAACTATTGACGAAGGACATTGTCCTAAACTTGATAATGGCTGAATAGTCGAAACGGCCGTCGTTAGACGCTGAAATTTGACTATTGGACGGTAAGTTTTTAGTTATACTTAGGTATCATCATAAGGGTCACTGCGATAGCTCAACTTTCCTTTGGAAATTCGCTTATCTACTAAACTCACAAATTTCGACGTCACTTAATAAAACGAAGCTGTAAAAGGAAATATAAAGTAAATTATAAAAACAAAACATAGTGTTAACTATTCTCGTTGTTATAAATAATTGAAATTTCTCTCACTATCACGGAATGGAATGATAAACACGTAACAACAGCTGTTTACACGAGTCCAACTTGTTTTTACTTTCAGTTTCTACATAAGGCTATGGTATGCTCTACACGGGCCGGCTACTCAATTAGTACTTATTCATGTTTTAGTACAGGAGAATACCAATATCGTTCAACAACTTTGACGCTAACATTTCCAGCTGATCATTTTTAATAAGAGTTATTATTATTAAGAACTGGAAGGATTTCACTCCCTAAACACCTCAGCCAAGACTTCTTGTGTGGTTCCAGAAGCACCCATAAGATGTATAATTTGCTTGGATAGATTACTGATCTCTGTTGGAAATTTATTTGGGCCGAAAATCGATAGTCTCTTCTTCGTCTTAATGCATTTCCACAGTATTTGTTATTAAGTTCCAAATGTTGGTTACACAATCTGCTTTTCAAATTCTCTTGGAATAATAACACACATCTCAAAATCTCCACGTCCAGTTATGAAGCTTATTTTGCCATCGTATTGCTGATAGAATAACACCTGAACACAAAATCTCACAACTACAGTGGAACCTCGATAATCCGAACTTTGGTAATCCGAACGTCCGATAATCCGAATAATTCAGATCTCAAAATAATTAACCCATTTGAAAACATTTTTTAGTATACAGTATTTTTATACATGGTGTTCTAATGCGTAAGTAAAATATTTTTTTTGTCATTTAGGCCTACTGTATTTTAGTTTGTAGTATTTTCAGACTACACTCAATTAATGCTATGTTTGATAATCCGAAAGTTTTGGTAATCCGAACCAGCTCTGGACCGTATTAATTCGGATTATCGAGGTCTAATGTAATAAGTTTAATAATTCAACACGTTTCAAAAACAATGACGTCATCTTCAGTGATTATAACTGAATAATTACAATTTGATTGTTGTAGCCCGTGCACCGCTGAAAATGACGACATTGTTTTTGAAACGAGTTTGAGTTACTAAACGTAACCTACGAGTTGTGAGATTTTGTGTTCAAGTTTTATTCTATGAAGTTATTTCCTTACAAGTCAGGCTTAGTAGTTATTTATTATATCTTATTATTTATAAATAGTTTACCACTGAACAAAATCGCCAAGTTTAAAAACGAACACACTTATACAGCTGTGATAATCAGGCCTACTTCATTAAAGGTTACATTTGTACGGGAAATTAAGTCAAAACTCTCAGCTTTCTAATTATTATTAAAAGCACGTAGTGAGACTTCACTAATAATAAATCAGCTGTCGTAAATATTAAATGACTATAAAACTCTCAACAACTGTATGAAGGCATTTATATATTGTATTATTAAACACATTTAAAGTTACACATTAAAATTACACATTAAAAATTTTTGCGGATTATGGTACGGTTTAAGCTTCAAATTCATATATATTTTATAATATTATATACTGTATGTACAGTGGAACCTCGATAATCCGAATTAATACGGTCCGGAGCTGGTTCGGATTACCAAAACGTTCGGATTATCAAACATAGCATTAATTGTGATTAATAACACAAATATATGAATTAATTATATTCAAATGTAGTCTGAAAATACTACAAACTAAATTACAGTAGTAGGCCTAAATGACAAACAAAATATTTTACTTACGCATTAGAACACCGTGTATGAAAATACTGTATACTAAAAAATGTTTTCAACTGATTTAATTATTTTGAGATCTGAATTATTCGGATTATCGGACGTTCGGATTATCGAGGTTCCACTGTACGTTGAATAGTTCTCTCAAACTATGGACGAGTTCTCCAGGCAAAAATTCTGACATATAATTAACATAGGGAATTTTTAGCACTTTGTATTCGGTACTTTTCAACAAAATTAAATGGATGAAATGATACATTTTATATTTTTGGGGAGTAGGCTATCGGTACGTTTGGGCTTCAGATTGGTACATTTGTCATGAGCGCACGTTACGTTAACCTTTTCTCCCAAACTAAGGGATAGGTTCTTCAAAAAGTTCCCCTGTTTAAAACACGTGTAGGCCTAAATTGTGTGCCAAAGACCACACTGGGGAATTGTAAACTTTTTAACACATCACAAAACGAGGAAGAACAATGTCCATGTTAGAGGTATTACCAAATAAACTATTTTAACACAACTTACGAAATGAGGAAGCACAATGTCCATTTCAGAGGTATTAACAAGTAAACTTTATACTCTGTTATATACACTCATGTGTACTATATATAGTAGAGCGTGACGAAATAGAGCGTCTCAGAAAATGCGTGACATTCAAATCTGATTCACCGCCAGCAAGTGTCAGACGAGGTGCGCCTATATAGAAGTTTACACTTCAAAAACGTGGCGTAAATTTTAAACGTCGGCCTCGCTTATTTTTAAATAAGGAGAGATATTTTGGATTTTTATATTAATCTGTAAATCTGCAGTGTGAACCGTGAAGGGTCGGTAAAGAAATTCCTTAGCGAATCTATATATATAAAAGCGAAGTACCACTCACTCACTCACTCACTCACTCACTCATCACGATTTCTCAAAAACTACCGAACGGATTGAAATTAAATTTGGTATGTAGCTTTCTCTAGGGCCACAAGTGTTCACTAAAAAAGGGTTTTAAAAAAAATTCGAAATTTTAGGGGGGTTTGGGAGGATCAAAGTTATTAAAAAACGATTTATTCAAAACTACCGAACGGATTGAAATGAAATTTGGTATGTAGCTTCCTCTAAGGCCATAGGCTCTCGCTAAGAAAGGGTTTCAAAAAATTCGAAATTTTAGGGTGGGTTTGGGGGATCAAAGTTACTAAAATCATAATTTCAGATCTTTTATTATTATGACAATAGTGCTTTTATTATTTAAGATCTACATATATAAAAACCAAATACCACTTACTGACTGAACACTTAAAAAGAATACAATTACGTTAAAAAGACTGAAAATACCAACCACGACGGGCAACGCCGTACGGGTCAGCTAGTTTTTATATAAGACTAGCTGGCCCGACCCGGATTTACACGGATAGACAAATCAAAGTTAAATGTATATTAAAAAAAAATATATATCAATAAATATATTACAATATGTATTTCTTATGGTTATTTTAGTAACTTTGACCCCCCCCCCCCCATCCCCCCTATAAATTTTTTATTTTTTTTTTTTAACTCTTTCTTAGCGAGCACCTAGGGCCCTACATGAAGCTACATAATAAATTTAATTCCAATCCGTTCGGTGTTTCTTTTTAGTAACTTTGACCCCCCAAAATCCCCTAATATTTCTAATTTTTTAAAACCCTTTCTTAGTGAGTACCTAGGGCCCTAGAGGAAGCTACATACCAAATTAATTCCAATCCGTTCGATGGTTTTTTGCAGTAACTTTGACCCCCCAAACCTCACCTAAAATTTAGATTTTTTTTAAACTTTCATAGCGAGCACCTATGGCTCTAGGGGAAGCTACATACCAAATTTTATTCCAATCCGTTCGGTAGTTTTGAAGAAATCGTGATTTAATAACTTTGATCTCCCCAAACCTCCCTTAAAATTTCAAATGTTTTCAAACCCTTTCTTAGTAAGCACCTATGGCCCTAGAGGAAGATACATACCAAATTTCATTCCAATCCGTTCGGTAGTTTTGAAGAAATCGTTTTTTAATAACTTTGATCCCCCCAAACCCTCCCTAAAATTTCGAATTTTTTTAAACCCTTTCTTAGTGAGCACCTATGGCCCTAGAGGAAGCTACATACCAAATTTCATTTCAATCCGTTCGGTAGTTTTTGAGAAATCGTGATGAGTGAGTGAGTGGTATTTCGCTTTTATATATAGATTACCCTAAGCCCGGCTATAGGGCTAGCTGACCCGACCCGGCTTTGCACGGATAGACAAATCAAAGTTAAATGTATATTAAAAAAAATATATTATATCAATAAATATATTGCAATATGTATTTCTTATGGGGATTTTTAGTAACTTTGACCCCCCCCAATCTCCCCTAAAATTTCGATTATTTTTAAAACTCTTTCTTAGCGAGCACCTAGGGCCCTAGAGGAAGCTACATAATAAATTTCAATCCAATCCGTTCTGTGTTTCTTTTTAGTAACTTTGACCCCCCAAACCCCCCTAAAATATTTAAATTTTTTTTAAACCCTCTCTTAGCGAGGGCCCTAGAGGAAACTACATACCAAATTTCATTCCAATCCGTTCAGTAGGTTTTGATAAATCGTGATTTAGTAATTTTACCCCCCAAAACCCCCTAAAATTTCGAATTTTCGGAAACCCTTTCTTAGGGAGCATCTATTGCCCTAGAGGAAACTACATACCAAATTGCATTCCAATCCGTTCAATGGTTTTAGAGAAATCGTGATTTTGTAACTTTGATCCCCCAAACTCCAAAAAATTCGAATTTTTTGAAACCCTTTCTTATCGAGCATCTATGGCCCTAGAGGAATCTACATACCAAATTTCATTCCAATACTTTCGGTAGGTTTTGATAAATCGTGATTTAGTAACTTCGACCCCCCAAAACCCCCCTAAAATTTAGAATTTTTGGAAACCCTTTCTTAGTGCGCGTCTAGAGCCTATAAAGAGTATTAGGCTAACAACAGACGAGACACCGGTGTACGGTACACTAGTGTACGGGACACTAAATGTACTATCAATTAAATGTGTGTCAACAGATGAGACACTGAGTAGCGCACTACCAGATTCTGTGGCTCTACGGTGTCTCTCCCTGCGAGAAGCTGGCAGTGTCCCGTACACCGGTGTCTCGTCTGTTGTTAGCCTTAGTGCCAAATTTCATGTTTGTAGGCCTCGTAGTTTTGGAGAAACTGTCATGAGTCAGTGAGTCAATGAGTCAATGAGTCAATGGTATTTGGCTTTTATAAGTATAGATTACCTCGCTCACCAACTATAGCCTGTCTCAACTTAAGTTGAGGCAAGGAGGGTGGGTAATTAGGGTCGGTCTCAACCGACTGTTATTTATCTGTTATTCTTATCTAATGGGAACCGTTGCGTGCTTATATAATAGGTTAGGTTAGGTAAGGTTAGGTTAGGTTAAATATTAGATAAGAATAACAGATAAATAAATACACGAATACACGCAACGGTTACTATTAAATAAGTGCTCGTAAGAACGCAACGGTTACTATTAGATAAGTGCGTGTAAGCACGCAACTGTTCCTATTAGATAAGAATAACAGATAAATAAAAATACACGAATATACTGGCTGTTTCAACTTGGTTCATAAATTATCTGTATTATTTTGTATGTCTAAACAATGTATGCAAACGAAGTG
>JAGFPH010005720.1:0-12269 GCA_018207615.1 Philaenus spumarius
TTTTATTATTTAAGATCTATATATATAAAAGCCAAATACCACTCACTGACTGAACACTTAAAAAGAATACAATTACGTTAAAAAGACTGAAAATACCAACCACCACGGGCAACGCCTTACGGGTCAGCTAGTATATATATATATATATATAGAAGAAACAATGTTCCTTATTACAAGTATCCTGACATATTTTATATTTCCAATATTAAATTTCTTCCAGTAACGTTTGTAGTTTAGTTCAGTACGTTGAGTATTCTGAGATAAGAAGAGTTGTTTTCAATAAAATTTTGCTTAAAAGCACACCCGCTGTGAGGGAGTCAAACCCGCACTTTTCCTGTTTATTTTACTAAAAATCTAACGCCTCCCGTATTTGCAACCTCTCGACTGTTCTGTTGCAATCGTCTCTAATTATATTTCCGAATCCAAGTTCAACGCCCCCTCGATTACAAATCAGAATTCCGATGATGTAGTGTATACAGTAGGCTTACTAAATACAGTTGTTGACGTGGCGCAGATTGGGCATTGTACTATTTACAACAGCTGGCAGCTGTGAATCAGCTGACTGTGCGCCTATACTTTCCTCTCACGTGTTCGACTTTTCATTGTGATATTGTGACTAAAACAATCCTGTTCGGGACGCAATCATAAGTATGAAAGTGAAGATTTTGAGCAGGTCCATTTCTGGGCGCATGATGTTGAGATAAATAGTTCAGTATACAATCTAATCTAAATATATTCATCTAACTCTCTCTGCCCGTAAAAGGAACCATAATAGATTTAAGACAACATTTATTTTAGAGGTACCCAACTTCGGACCACAAAATAGTATGTCTTTAGTTCTAATTATTAGCGGGTTTGAGTTCTGAAAAAATAGTGTCAAAATTGATATCACTATAAGACCCAAGGTCGGGAGTAGCAAATGACAGGGTGTCTAGCAACAGGGAAAATAGGGAAAACCTGGAAAAGTCAGGGAATTTTACTTTTCTGGAAAAATCAGGGAAAAGTCAGGGAATTTTGGTTAAAATCAGAAAAAAATAACATTTCTAAGTAAAATAGTTAAAAATAACTGTTTAAAATCATAGATTAATTGAGAAAATAAACATTAAAGATAAGATGAACTTCTAAATTAATCAATAAGAAAACTATGTATTCTGATACGTAAAAACAATCATCGGCAAGTTAAGCGTGTGATTGTGGCAGCTTGTTCCAATTCACTTGCCGTGATATGACTTTGGAACCTTTCTCTAACGTTCTATTTCTAAAAATATTAGTTTTATTATTAAATGTTTTCGAATTTGGGTATCTTCGTATCAATTAATTAAATATTCAATGCAAATCTGTACTGGTAGCTGGATTACAAAAACCAATTGCTGTAGTTATTTCTTTTGTTATAATGTAATAATATAAATAATTTGAGTAATTCAATATTTATAGTCATAAATGCGTAATTTGCAACTGCTGGTGGTTGGTACATTAACATAGATAGTATTAAATATTGAACTGTTATAATATTACCGTGTTTAATTAAATATTTAATTAATTCCCTAAAAATTGATTTGCTTACCAATATAATTTGATTGATTTACTAAAATTAAATTAGGATGTTTTTTTTTTTTTTTTGCTTTTTCTAAAGTTGGTCAGGGAAAAAGTTATTTAGTCAGGGAATTTCAAAAGGTCATATCACTAGACACCCTGAAATGAGCACCGATCATGGTACCCGAAACACGTTTTGGGGTGTCATTAAAAAACGTATATGTATATATGTGTTCGCACTCTAGCGGCCGCATTTTTAAGTTCGATTTTGTTCAAATTTGGTACACACGTTGGTTGTCTACGTCGCTCGAACAAGTTCGTTAGCCAAAAAAATCCAACAACCGGAAGCACTTTTTTTTACCGGAAGTAACTATTTTTTACATTTTTCCTACGAGAATGAATGTGTTTTTGAGTTTTTTTTCTACAAATATAAACGTGGGATGTTATTCTGCACATTTGATTTTTTTACGCGACCTTATAGCTCGCTTGGTTCCCCCAAAATCGATCAAAACGTAAAATACCACAGAAGTGGTGGATTCTACCGTGGGGTTGGCGTGCGAAGCGCGCACTGCATTGTGTATTGAAGATACTCCCAATACGGGGGTTGGCGTGCGAAGCACGCAATGCTTTGTGTGTTGAAGATACTCGCAATATGTAGAATGGCGTGCGAAGCACGCAATGCTTTGTGTATTGAAGATATTCCCAATATGCGGAATGGCGAGCGAAGCATTTTGCAGCTATTCAGCACCGTCGTGAATGGACCTATTTCCCAAATTGTCGGTTGGAACCCTAAAACATAGGCGTATAAACTTAATTTTGGAAATTTGCTCAACTCACGTCAGCGGTTCAGCTGCGTGGTCGAATTATTTACCTTAATTTCCTTCGAAGTCTCGCAATAAACGTTATTCAACATTCGACCAATCGGAACAGTGCACAGTCGGTATTACTTTTTCTGTCAACATTTTTTCATAATTCGTAAAATGACCTGCAAAAACACGTGAAATATTATTCAAATGTAAGCTAAGCTAATGCAGTTACGGGTCAGATATCGGCAATCAGTATAAACGCCAACAAAGTTGACTCGAAATGGTTAGTACGCGACACAATACTATAATGAGGGCATATATTGACAAATGTTGTGTACTCGGGGGGGGCGTGGGGGCGGAGGGGGCAGGTGGTTCCGACATTCTGATTTACGGCCCGCTCCGTGCGCTGCCAGCCCAATCTCATTAATTACCCCTCCCCGTCCCCGATTGTCACTGCCTGCATGAGAGCGCTGCGAATCCCTGCGAGTTTAAATATTTCGTGTAGTGCAGCCGATACGTTTTGAACCTTCTCCGTCGGCGAGTTACGAAAGTGTTCGTTCGTCTCAGATTGGATCTGCCTGCAAACAGGTTGTCTGTGCAATCTTTTGTCAAATTTGGAGGTGAACTATTATTGCAGATGAGTGTGACGGTTCAATTCAAAAGGAAAGGAACAAAACTTAACGTTTCTCTTAAAATATAATGAGGGTCACTTCTCTGACAGCGGCAAATCAACTATTAACAATACAAAACAAGTATAAAAGAACAAACAACAAAACCAAAAGTTGCGCGGGCGAATTAACAAACCTTCATCCATCTTGATGAGCCGGTAAGTACTACAGAGTTGCCACATTTTTCAAAACGTATTACCATTGTATTTGGATAACCTAATAGAACTCCGATCCAATGCAATATTTCGTTCCACTGGAAATTCGACGATAGTGGCGCTATCTATTGGGGAAACGACGGAAGCTGTGTGAAACACCAATGCTACCAATGATTTCTCCCTAGCGCTACCTCGCGGCGCTATCATGCACTATTCCCGACAACCTTTTTTTCGGCACACAGCCCCCGTATGCATGCATGATCTATTTTATTATTCATGATCTATGGTATTACAGACTTTCTGTGATTGGAGGATTTAAGGCTGTTTATTTCCGGGTTTTTTTGGGTAGCAATTCTGTTCAATTTGACTAGGTTGTCGATATTCCTTCGGTGTTCCTTCTATTGTTAGATTCCGTCAAAAGAAGTTTTAAGCAGTTTTAAGCAGAAGTTAATTAAGATGAATAAACATGTTTCACGAAAATGTTCTATCATTTAACGTCCTATTATTACTTTCTAATGAGATTACTTACAAAATTTTCTAAGATGGAGGAGTAAAATTAAAATTTACGAAATCGATTTGGACGCAATTTTTAGGTCAAGCTCTTTGAAATAAACATTTTTCGTCTCTTGAAATTTTTTCTAAAAATTCTTCCTTTTCGAGATATTAGCACCTTTATGTCGATTTATTACAACACGTTTAGGGCCGCCATTTTGTTTTGAAAGGTCCGATTTTTATTTTATTTTTGCCATTTTTCTAGTCTTAAATAGACCTTTAAAATGCATTATCACATGACCATACTTCCCATTAAAAAAAATTTGAGTTGCCCCCGAAATCCCCCATTTTTGGGGGACAGTCAAAATTTCTGTTAACGTCAAAAGATACTTTCCATTAAGTTAGTATCGTTCCCCAAAAGATATTTGTTTGTTTTAACAAGAAAAAAAAATAAAGGGGGGGACAGACTTTTTTTACACACAGTATAATAACTGTCTGCCGAGGAAACGGTTTGTGTTTTTAAACTCGGTTTAATGTGTACTTTCAGAATATGACAAAAAATCCTGCTTTATATCATCTCGTTGTCTTGCACAATTGCCGAAAATTGTTCACATTAACACCAGAGGGCTCCGCCTTTTATCGAAAAAAAAACTGAAAACATAATTTCCTGGTAATTGTCTACAACATCCAAAATTAGCGTATAGCCAACATTTTTTTATATTCTTGTAGTTTTAATAAATAAAATAAAATGCATTGCTCTGAAATGGAAATTATTCGTCAGTAGGCTAATCCAGTGAAATGGCATTAATTAGCATTATTTAAGCATATTATTAGTCGCCATTTTGAATGGTTAAGAGCCACATTTGAATTCGTAATATTGCATTTCAGAGCAACGGATTTATCTTATTTTTTTTTAATATTATTAAAATTTAAAAAAATTTTGTTTTAGGCTTCTTTTGGATATTGTAGACAATTACCAGAAAATTATGTTTTCAGTTTTTTTGTCAATAACTTGGTTATCCTTTTTGCCACAGAAACGGAAGAAAAAAATTGTCTGTCGTTAAAAAAGAAAAATATTTTGGTTTTGTAAATTTTTTGTAAATTTAACGGTTTTCAGGTTAATCCGCGTTGAACATTTGAACGTCCGCCATTTTGAAAATTATGGAAATACATTTTTGGTGTTTGGTGTACTTGTATAGATCATAACATACATAATGCTTACACCAAATTTGAACTGGATATCTTATCTATTTCAGGAGTTAGAGTTTTTGTAAAATAAAACAAAATATCGGATTGGGACTAAACTAAGTAGAATTCGAAAAAAGTTTCTGGACAATTTTCGTTTATTTTAATGTATACAATTCTACCCTGTAAAGTCCTACCAAATAAGCTTAGAGGTCGGTTATAAGTCCCCCTACACCTTTATTAAAAGAAACTTACAATATGTGGGGGGGGGGGGGGGGGGGGGGGTAGGAAAGAGTCTTCCCTAGTTAAATACTTAAACCATTAAATATAATGCAAAGGCTGATGGTGATATTGTAAACTTGAGATAAACTGTATTTAAAATGTTTTCCAAGTCGAAAGTTTGTACGATATTAACAAAGTTCAGGTGATGTATGAAAGTGCAGAGAGTGATGTATGGCTTACAGGAAAGTTGTTAATGTAGAGAACATATGTGCCGACTGTCGACACATGTTCCCGAGGGCGTTACTTGGCAAATTCAATCTCTTCCTTTAAAACGACTTCTCTTCGTAGATTTTCTGCTGAACCGAAATATATTGCTCCAACAAGCGAGGCAAAGTGAAATACTTGTTTCAATTTAGTCATGATCTAATTAAGATATAAGTTCATTTAACGAATGCAGATAACTGCAATGTACGATTTGAGGATGAAAATCAAAAAGGAAAAGTTTCAGATTTGTTTGTTATGTAACTCAAAATTGTTTGTACGATTTTGATTATTTTTTTCTGGTGTGTTAAGGGTGTGCAATAACACTCAAAAAAGGCATTGAACTAGATGAGAAGAATGAAACTTAAAAAGGCTGGTCTAAGACGCTCGGGCGCAACTAGTATATCTATATATATATAAAAGCGAAATACCACTCACTCACTCACTCACTCACTGACTCGCTCATGACGATTTCTCAAAAACTACCGAACGTATTGAAATGAAATTTGGTATGTAGCTTCCTCTAGGGCCATAGGTGCTCACTAAGAAAGGGTTTGAAAAAATTCGAAATTTTAGGGGTGGTTTGGGGGGATCAAAGTTGTTAAATCACGATTTCTTCAAAACTACCTAACGGATTGGAATGAAATTTGGTATGTAGCTTCCTCTAGGGCCATAAGTGTTCACTAAAAAAGGGTTTTAAAAAATTGGAAATTTTAGGGGGTTTGGGGGGTGAAAATTACTAAATCGCGATTTCTCCAAAATTACCGAACAGATTGGAATGAAATTTGGTATGTAGCTTCCTCTAGGGCCATAGGTACTCACTAAGAAAGGGTATGAAAAATTTCAAAATTTTAGGAGGGGTTTGGGGGGATCAAAGTTACTAAAATCATAATTTCAGATCTTTTATTATTATGACAATAGTGATTTTATTATTTAAGATCTATATATATAAAAGCCAAATACCACTCACTGACTGAACACTTAAAAAGAATACAATTTCGTTAAAAAAGACTGAAAATACCAACCACCACGGGCAACGCCGTACGGGTCAGCTAGTTGCTTATATAAAGCACTTAGGTTTTTACTAATGGCAGTCTTATTAATTGTTAACCCTCGACGCAGAGGAGTGTTTTAAGTTAACATCTGTATCTGTTTGTGGCATGGTAGCTACCAAACGGGTGAACTGATTTTGATTTAGTTTTTTTTTTTTTTTTTTTTTGAAAGGGGACTTGATCGAGAGTGTTCTTATCTATGATTCAAGAAAATCTGTTCTACCGTTCTGAGTTTTTTTTTTTAAATTTATCTGTTATTAAACATTTTATTTGCTAAAATATTTCTATCAGCCGCCTCTTTGTAATTTCAAGTCGCTTTCAAAGAATTATAGGTATATAACTCATATATACAAAAAATCAACTTCACAAGAAATTATAACGATTGAAGTTTAAACATAACCCCATACTATAATCTACACTGGGTTTACAGATGAGGGGTTGAAATCAGCTGTTATATTATATGTTACTCACGTACGTACGTACGGACTCGCTTTTATAGGAGTTGATTATAAAATGACATGTTTATTAAATCGATAAATTTATAATGGCACTTTTACTTTCTCCACCCTATACATAGTATATGGAGAAAGTATTGTTTTCGTCCAAATTTTCGAATTTGAATTTTTAGTGGAATTATCTGTTTTGGTGCTCCCTGAACCCCCAAAAAACGTTTAGTGGAATTATCTGTATTGGTACTCCCTGAAACCAAAAATATTTTTAGTGGAATTATTTGTTTTGGTGCTCCCTGAACCCAAAAAAAGTGTTTTTTTGGTGATGTCTGTCCGTGTGTCTGTGTGTTTGTAAGGATGTGTACAGAGCTGGAGACCATGCAAACGGTCCGATTTTGATGAAATTTGGTATGTAGGTGTAGTTCTGGAATATCTCCAGGCGTTTTTTCATTTTTTCAAATTTTTGATCTTTAAGGGGTTTGACCCCTCGAACATGGCAAAAAAACGAAAAAAATCAAAATTTCTCAAAAACGGCTCTAACGATTTTGATCAAATTTAGCTTATTTGTAGCCCTTAATGTACCCTACCATGTGCAAAAAACCGCATCTTTCTAAAAATTCTCGTTTAGGTAATAATAATAATAATAACTGATTTTGGGGGGGTTTTGGCCAAAAAGGGGGTTGTTTTTCAGAATTTGTCAAAACCTTTTTTCGTGCATCCATACAGATTTAATTGACATGTTTGGTGCAAATTTGTTCGAAATCGAACGAATAGTTTAAATAATAATAATATAATATAATAATTTAATATGGATGTGTGTTCCATGCATCTAATATTTTCCATTGTAACATTTTCCTACTTTTGCAATTCTAAATAATCACCTCCTATGCTACTCTTGGGAAGGTATAAAGTTTCAACTGGGAGAAAGTATGTGGCAGTTATCTGGTACCGTTTTTTATTTTGTTTTTTGTTTGTTTTGTTTTAGTTTACAACCAATCCAACTGTACCTTTTTTCTGGAGATCTACCTGGTCGATTTTCGATCGGTTTGTTTTATCTTTATTGTCAAAAATTTACGAAATTCCATTTTCATTTCATCTTTAGGCAATATTTACAAGATCAATTTTTTTAAGGTTACAACTTTATTGTTACCTATTTCTGGAGGTTAATTTTGCTCTACTTTTTTACCAACCTACCTGTAACTGCCGACCTCGCGAGGCTGTTTTACCTAGTATTTTATAATTTCAAAGGTCTAAAACTAAACGGACCTAACCACGAAAAATAGGATGTTACGCGAAATAACCTCGGCCGTCTGTCCGCCCGTGCCTAGTCCTAACAATGGTTCTATTTTGTAAATACGACTTTCGTTACACTCGGACAATAGCTTCGGAATTGTAAACAACTAGTATTGTTTACCGTTTCCAACACGGACTGCTAACAACAACTTGCAAAATGTTGCTAAAGTAAGCAACAAAATCAAGGTTATTTACCGTGGGGTCACGACAATGTATGCTTAGGTAGCAGTTTAACACTTGTCCTTGTATGGTGAAACTACCTGTTCTTAGAAGTAATACGATATCTGCTAAAGGAAACACAAATCGTATATAAATATTAAAAAGTGGTAAAGTTTGTTTTTTTTGTTCGTTTGTATGTAGGGGGTAATCTCTGGCTCTAATGAACCGATTGAGAAAATAGTTTTACCAATAAAAAGCTACACTATCCCTGAGTAACATAGGCTATAATTCATTTCGATAAAAACCTTTTTTTATTTCAATATTTGTAAATTAAGTCGGAAAAAATTCTTATTTGAGGCCTAGAATGATAAACACGACATGTATTTACATTTATTACCATAGCAACCAATTGAAAAAATAACATAATATAGCTGTTTGCTCCAAAATTTCCATTAACAGCTGATTTCAAGATTTGAAACAATTATTTTTTTATTTCTAGGTTTTAGGTTAGGGTTTTAAAGTGAGACCCGAGCCTTGCTGGTTCTTTTAACCATTATTATAACTGCAGTTATAAAATGTAAGAAATAATTTGATTTGAACATTAAAATTATTTACCATCTTAGTTTTGAGGTTATTATTAATCCTACACCTTTATTATAAATAAAACATAACATATTTTTTAAGAAGGTTCTATTAGGGGTGGGCGTTCGAAGCACGCATGGGTCTCCCCAAGTCGTATATAAATAAACGGTACCAGAAACTGGCACATGCTTTCTCACAAACATATTTAAACTATTAAACAGATTCACTGTGACTTCATAATTATTGTATTAGTAGAAGAGTAACTAATAAATATTATTGGTACTGTATGTACGCAAAGCTAGAGAGAAATCTATTCGATCGATTTCGAACAAATTTGCTCCAAGCATGTCAATTAGGCATGTATAGATGCACGAAAAAAGGTTGTGAAAACTACCCCCATTTTTGCCAATAAAAAAGCTCCAAATATTAGTTGTTATTATTATTATTATTATTATTATTACTAGCTAAACGATAATTTTTAGAAAGATGCTGTTTTTTTAATATAATAGGGTACATTAAGGGCTATAAATAAGCCAAATTTTATCAAAATCGTTAGTGCCTTTTTTTATAAAAAAATAATAACTGATTTTTTGGGGGTTTTTTGTCCAAATTTGTGTTGTTTTTCAACAATTTTCAATTTTTTTTTCTTACACATAAATCCGAATCATAATACTTGAAAATTAACGGTACCAGGAACTGGCACATACTTTCTCACAAACTTATTTAAATTATTAAACAGATTCACTGTGACTTGTAGGGTGGGGTAGGAGAGGTGATTTTTTATTAAAGTTGGAGATTAACTAATAAATATTATTATTATTACCTAGAGAGAAAACTATTCGATCGATTTCGAACAAATTTGCACCAAACACGTCAGTTAGGTCTTTATATATGCACGTAAGGTTTTGAAATTTTTAGAAAAACAACCCCCTTTATGGGAAAAAAAACCCAAAATTCTGTTTTTATTATTATTAGCTAAACGAGAATTTTTAGAAAGATGCGGTTTTTTGCATATGGTAGGGCACATTAAAGGCTACAAATAAGCCAAATTTTATCAAAATCGTTAGCGCCGTTTTTTTTATAAAAAATTAATAAATGATTTTTTGGGGATTTTTCGGTCAACAAGGGGGTTGTTTTTCAGAATTTTTCAAACCCCTTTTTCTTGCTTCTATACATGCCTACCTGACATGTCTGGTGCAAAGTTGGTTGAAATCGATAGAATAGTTTTCTCTCTAGCTTTGTATACATACACACATACAGACAGACATTTTGTAAAAACCACGTTTTTGGACTCAGGGGGTCCCAAAACGGATATTTCCACAAAAATCTCAACGTTGATTTTTTTGCGATCACTATACTTTCTCTATACTATAGTATAGCGAGAAAGTAAAAATTCTGATCATCGGTGGCTTTGATGATCGGTGGATACAATTGATATATACAATTTATAATGGCGCCCTAAAATTGCTTCTTGGGTCCATGATCGGTGCTCATTGAATAATCCCAACCTTAGTTAGGTTCCACCATAAGAATCAGAGTCAGCTATTCATCGCCTTCATGGGTAGACCAATTTCCCAACTCACGTCAGCTGTTCTGGTGCGTCATCGAATTATTTTTTACAATAAGAGTTTTTGTTGAAGTGATAAAACAATTATTGAGAAACCCCAATATTGGATATCTTAATGCGTAAGTTGGCTCAAACGAAACATTATAACAATATTTTGAACGGCCTGCATCAAATTTGATTACCACAGTAACATCAGTCTTCATAATTGATTATGTTAGTTTTAAAATAGTTTAAAACTCATTGGACATTGTGCTTCCTCATTTCGTAAGTTGTGTTAAGCTAGTTTACTTGGTAATACCTCTGAAATGGACACTGTGCTTCCTCATTTCGTGAACTGTGTTAAAATAGTTTAATCTTCAATACCTCTGAAATGGACACTGTGCTTCCTCATTTCGTAAACTGTGTTAAAATAGTTTAATCGGCAATACCTCTGACATGGACATTGTGCTTCCTCATTTCGTAAATTGTGTTAAAATAGTTTAATCGGTAATACCTCTGAAATGGACATTGTGCGTCCTCATTTCGTAAGTTGTATTAAAATAGTTTAATCGGTAATACCTCTGAAATGGACATTGTGCTTCCTCATTTCGTAAATTGTGTTAAAATAGTTTAATCGATGTAATACCTCTGAAATGGGCATTGTGCTTCCTCATTTCGTAAATTGTGTTAAAATAGTTTACTCGGTAATACCTCTGAAATGGACATTGTTTTTCCTCATTTCGTAAGTTGTATTAAAATAGTTTAATCGGTAATACTTCTGAAATGGGCATTGTGCTTCCTCATTTCGTAAATTGTGTTAAAATAGTTTACTTGGTAATACCTCTGAAATGGACATTGTGCTTCCTCATTTCGTATGTTGTGTTAAAAAGTTTACACTTCTTCCGAGTGGTCTTAAGCATACAATTTACATTTTTTAATCAACTTAGTTCTGATCTTTTCAAACCCGTCGCTTTTCCTTCAGCCACCCCGTAACTTGCCCATACACGCTTCGGCCACCCGCACCACTCACACCACGCGATCATTTTTACTTTTATTTTGTTACAACTTAAAGTAAACCCTAAACGACGCCCGACAGACCTAAATTATAAAACACCGCAGTTAACTATACATCTTGTATTACCGGTGATAGGTTCAAGGAACGTTAAACCGTCTTGTAAGACTGCAAAACGCACAGAACTATCTATAAGGCACCGTATTAGCTTTTAATTGCGACCAATCATGGAGGATGGCTAATTATAGTAAGTTAGTCTGGAGACGAGACGGTTAATAACAAGTCATTACGTCCTCCTGTCTTCCGATGCTATGAGCGTGATACTGCAAAGGTATGTCCTACTACTGGAAATGGATAGAGCGCTTCCTCGTGTATATAGCGAGTCGGTTGGTTAGCGGTGGTTACAAAATGTGAGAATGTTTCGAGAAAACCCTTTGTCCGTACCTTTCGCGTCTTACATTCGATAAACCGATCAAATTGACAAGAAATGTTGACAACCGAAAGACCTAGACAAATTTCGGCAAGACCATAATGTGTTTCTATCTTTTGCGTTTTTTTTACAATCCTCCTGGATTCAGGCGAGTTGGCGATATTTAATAATTATTAGGGGAGCCATCTACGAGCTTCACACTCCAACTTCGTGCTCGCACACATTGCGGAATATATCGCGCTTCCTGTTGGAATTATTATATTACTAGCTGGCACGACCCGGCTTTGCACGGATAGACAAATCAAAGTTAAATGTATATTAACAAAAAATATATTATATCAATAAATATATTACACTGTGTATTTCATTCCAATCCGTTCGGTGTTTCTTTTTAGTAACTTTGACCCCCCCCCCCACCCCCCCC
>JAGFPH010005720.1:14583-30959 GCA_018207615.1 Philaenus spumarius
TTCAGCAAATCACAAACACATACTCACAGGCGAACACAAACACATAGTCTACAGCAAAACACAACCCATCTTTTGGATCCAGGGACCTACTCACACACAAAAAATGTCATCAAAATTGGTCCAGCTGTTTAGGAGGAGTTCAGTGGCATACACATTACACACGTACAGAAGAATTATATATATAAATATGATATATTCTATGTTGCGATTAACCATTCCTACCAGAATCCCACATTCTCCTTGTTTCTATTTTGTACAAATTTATGTATTTAAGTTGGACTTATTATCTTGTAATTACCGTGGATTGTTTCTGGTTTTCTGTCCTAGTAGGGAGAACCATTGCGAGATTGAAAGAAGGAGGCGAAACAAGATGACGGCTTACATTACGGAACTATCAGACATGGTGCCTACGTGCAGCGCTTTGGCGAGAAAACCCGACAAACTCACCATTCTGCGGATGGCTGTAGCGCATATGAAAGCACTGAGAGGTATGTCCAAACAATTCCTCTGTGTGTCTAGTGTTATTACTACAGTAGGCTTTATAACCAGAATGTATTGGCTTTATAAACTTTCTTATCTCGGCAACAGAAATGTAGTTGTGGCAAGTTCAGGTAACATTGATGTTTTTAATAAACTAGTAGTTCTGTGAACAGTAGACCTCGCTCGTTCAAATAACCGACGTGGTTTTAAAGGACTACAACTCAGTAAATGCGAAGCAACGACAATCCACTACTCACTCACCGTCGCCTCGGCCACACTGACGTAGCGCAGGAAAGAGCAAGACACCAGGTTGCGCGCTCTCTCTCTCCCCCTCTCCATAAAATGATAAGGTTTTATGAAGATATCTAAAGAATAAACGTATAAAAACATGGTTAAATAATACAATGTTATTGTAATAAGCTATGTATATTAGTGGTATGTACAGATGTGTAAGTGCAATTGGGTGAAAGTGTTTATTTTTTAGAATATGATACAAGTCAAGGTTCACTTTATGTCTGTTGTTAAATTTATTTTTTGTTTTCTTTCACTGTTTCGTAATGTATAAAATAGCTTTAATAGATGTGTTCATATTTTGTATTATGTATTGCTTCTGGAGGGAGTTAATAAATAATAATAATTAAAGAAAAAAAAAAAAAAAGAAAAAAAAATACAAAAACTTAAAACAAAAGTTGAAGTTTGCGGCCATTTTGTGAGCTTACCGTTAGAGATGCGGAAAAAAATCAAGAATATAATTTTGTTGAAAATCAAATTTGCTACCCGCAAAATGTTATTAGTTTTTAAATTCGACTTACGGTTAAGCCACAAACTGGCTTTGGAAAAAGCTTACACTGAGAGGAACGGTGCGGCCGCCATTTTATTTTATTTAAGGGGTTAAAAATTAAAAATGGAAAAAACCGTACATATACAGGGTTCGGCCCAGGAATAAGGAACATTCATGCAAAAAATCATCACAATCGGTCATGGCGTTTGGCCGTAATCGTGAGACAAACAGACTCACAGACGAAATGCCGAACTTGTCGAGCTAAAACGGAGACCTCGCTTCGCTCGGTCAATTAATTATAACAATTTGTTTTGACGAAGGGAAACTCTATTAGAACTTGGAAATGGCAGAATAGCCGAAACGGCCATCGTTTGAACGACGAAAATCGGAATATTGAAGATGGTAAGTCTTACATTTGAATTTTTAATAAAACTTACAAAGTATATTTCTTCCGTCAAAAGACTAATGTTTAATTTTGTTCCTATCGTTAATTTTTTTCTGAGATAATCTGAAGCATTGATCAAACTCTTCCTATTTCTAGTACTAGTCTTCAAACTATAAATATGAGTAAAATTAATTAATAGATACATACAGCGGAGCAGAAAATCGGTCAAATTTTAAATTGGTTAAAATCATCAAATTTACCACAATAACTACTTTATTTTATTATAATTACTTGTTCGGACATTTGCCATCATTTGTGTGTTAAATAATCAAACAAGACGTTTCGGGAATACAAATCAATTCCCGTTCTCAAGTGACTAAAACTAACGGTACATAAAACTAGGCAACTAGGCCTATGTAAGGGTGAACAAAGTAAAACTACAAATTATTACTAACCTACAAGTAATTATAATAAAATTCAACATCCATCATTAACAAACAATAACTTCAAACAGAGAACTACTTTATGTCTTTACTTTCATGGTCCTTATTTGTACAGCTGTTTGTTCAACAGACAATTTAAAATTCTTGTAGCGGAAGATTTGTATTCTAATGTTAATGCAAAGATGGGAACCATATCATTGCTTAAAGTGGAAAATTTAATACTTTCAACATTTTACAATTTATCAGTTATTTTTTATGCTAGTTTTGTTTTGAACGATCCGGTACAATTACAATGGAGCCTCGACTAACCGAGTTCCGGGTTAACCGAGGTAGTCAAAAATGAAAAAAAAATAAAAGTTCGGTTTGCGGTAGACGCATGCGTTAAAGTAACCGCGCAAGTGAAATCCGCTTATAGCTTCAAATCTACTGTACTGTACTTATATTAGTCACATACTGTTTCATCAAAAGTGGTTCCAGTAAATAAAATACACAAGTTTTTAATCGCTAACATAATAAATACTGTACATTAAAGTAATTCCAATGCTTTGCTAATCATCAATACAATTTTGTTATTACTTTTCATTAAATGTCATGTCTATACTAATATTATAAAGAGGTAAAGTTTGTTTTTTTGTTTGTTTGTATCTGGGGGGGGGGGATAATCTCTGGCACTACTGAACCGATTGAAAAAATAGTTTTACTAATAAAAAGCTACACTATCCCTGAGTAACATAGGCTATAATTCATTTCGATAAAAACCTTTTTTTATTTCAATATTTGTAAATTTAGTCGGAAAAAATTCTTAGGTTAGGCCTAGAATGATAAACCAACACATGTATTTACATTTATTACCACAGCAACCAATTGAATAAAATAACAGATAATATAGCTGTTTGCTCCAATATTTCCATTAACAGCTGATTTCAGCAATTTGAAGCAATTATGTTTGTATTTCTAGCTTTTAGGTTAGGGGTTTATAAAGTGTAGACCTGAGCCTTGCTGGTTCTCTTAACCATTATTATAACTGATGTTACAAAATATAAGAAATAATTTAATTTGAATATTTAACATTATTTACGATCTTAGTTTTGAGGTTATTATTAATCCTACACCTTTATCATAAATAAAACATAACTTTCCATTGGGGGGTTGGAGTGCGGAGCACGCTAGGGTCTCCCCTAGTTGTTCAATAAAAGTCAAACCCGCTGTGTTATGGCCAGTGTAAACCGGTTAAAACCAGTAGTGTAAAAATATAAACCGAGCACAATCGAGCGAGTTCCGTTAAACAGAAAACACTTATGGACTTCTTCAAAAAATATTGTTTTAACTGAAACATGCCTATGTATGTCTTTTTATCATTTTGTACTGTATTTGTATTTTATTTTTATTTGGATGTTAATTTTTAATTTGACAATACAGTAGATGCCTTTTTTCACATCTTTGACCACGTTTTTATTGATTTTACCAATTTACCGTACGTTTCCATCTCGATTTTTTACAGACACCGTATTATCCGAGTTATCGCTTATCCGAGGTACCCTCGTTCCACATTGATTCGGATAATCGAGGTTCTACTAGTTTCCCACAAATTCATCGTTCTTGCAAACTTTGTATAGGATATATGACGATGATGGTCTAGCCCAAAACCATTCTCAACCTACTATAGATAAAATCATATAGGATGGCGCGTAGGGCGGGTAGTGCGAGTGAGATAGAGTACCTATCCCACCACACTTCCCCTCCTAAGTTTAGGCGGAGCATTGTACAGTCAACCCTAGTTATGTCGGCTTACAGTATATACTTTATGTTATCGAGACATTTTAAATAAAACATGTACTAAACACGCTTAAAATACGAGTTAAATTAAAGGCTATTTTATAACGCATAAAGTAGTTTATTATAAATTTACTATAGATATAAGTAAATAGAAAAATAGTATATATTTACATTACATTAAATAATTTACTGACCAACTCTTCAAGTAGTTTCTTATGAATTTAGTATAGACATAAAAAAAAACAATATATTTACATTACATTAAATTATTAACTGTCCCGCTCTTCAATTCAGTTAATTATTATAAATTAACTATAGATATAAGAAAAAGAAAAAAACAATATGTTTACATTAGGCTTTTGCCTGATAATATTGGTTGCGCTTATTTGCAAGCTATTTGTGGACAAACCAAACATCTGACTGAAAAATGTTTGAAATAAAATATGTAGATCAACCAATTTTCTACAACTTTGCCGCTGGAAGTTTCTTTCTACCCTAAAAATATAAAAAGTTTACGCTTTACTACTTTTTCATGTCCCGATTAAAAAAATCGAAGTATTTCTTATTGTATAAATTCCGAACATTTACTAAACTGGAAGATATTTATACTGTTAGTTGCAACATATCACGCAGATTACAAATATATAAAATTTGTCCTATTTAAATAATCCTAGTACTGTGCAGAAGCTTGTAATTGAAAGCGCGTCCAATACTAAAAATTGCTCGGCGGCCCTCTAATCGACGGATTTGACACAGACTGTATTTTTCTTACAAAACGACAAAGACTGGTGTTGGAGGGAGAAGGGCATTACTGCTTCTGCGCAAACCACGCGCCATCCTAAATGGTACTACCTATACCTACTTAAAGTTTGTATGATAAGTAACAAAGTATTTTTTATTTTAAAAATATTTTCCGTAGTCTGCGTTAAGCTTCTTCGTAAGTCGTAACTGCTGCAACTCGTGAAACCATGGTCGGTAAAACTTAATAATACAACTTATAAAATGTTTAAAAACTTATTCAATTGCCTTCGTTTCCATATTTAATTACTATCAAACATATTTTTAAATATTCTGTAATAGTTTACCCTTCTTTTTACTTTCATATTAATAAACCAAACTTACATATTATTCCAGAAGATTTTCTGTATTACATAAAAGAAACTGTTAAATAGATGAAGATAGCTTGATTCAGTTAGCCAAGTTCAGGGATTGAAGTCATAGGTTTCTTGTCATCTTGTCACCTCCCCCGAGACTAGAGTTCTACTTCAATTGGATCTTCTTTGACAATTCAATTCCTCTCTTATTCTGTCTTGAAACTTTCTCTCCGAGGTCTTTGTCAAACAGTCCTGTAGGGTTACTTTTTGCGATAGATTATACGTCAACTTCAACGTTATTGAATCGAAACTGTGCTAAAATAACACCAGAAGATGTAGTTCTTCAGTTTGATTCAGGAATTGAAAATAACCGTGTGTCCTAGTAAGCTAGAAAACCGGTAAAAATTATGAAAAACTCGGGAAATAATTTGATTAAAAAAATCATGGAATAGTAATGATCAAAATTGATGAAAAGTGAATGGTCGTTTAATTTGAAATAATTCGACCACGCTGCTGAACCGCTGACGTGAGTTGAGCAAATTTCCAAAATTAAGTTTATAGACCTATGTTTTAGGGTTTCAACCGACAATTTGGGAAATAGGTCTATTCACGACGGTGCTGAATAGCTGCAAAATGGTTCGCACGCCATTCCGCATATTGGGAGTATCTTCAATACACAAAGCATTGCTTTGTCATTGGTTGTTTTTCAAAATTTGTCAAAACCTTTTTTCTATACAGGCCTAATTGACATGTTTGGTGCAAATTTGTTCGAAATCAATCGAATAGTTTTATAGTTATAGGAAATAATAATAATAATTATTAGTTACTCTCCTACTTTAATGTATCACTTTAATACAATTATGAAGTCACGGTGAATCTGTTTAATAATTTAAATATGTTTGTGAGAAAGTATGTGCCAGTTCGTGGTATCGTTTATTTTTATTAGAATGTACGGAAAAAAGATGTATTGCAATAACAACTTATTTGCATATCTGTTACATCACATACGAGTTCAACCGTGAATCAATTCCATAAATATGAGGAAACCGAGCGATCCGGTGACCAACTTACGACCCAATACAGATACAAACGGCACCGATGTTTAAAGTGATCAAATAATAACATGTAACCAGTAGTCGGGGAAAAGGTGATGCTAAGAGTACTGAATGTGTTTGTTTGTATAAATATTACAGGAAGGTAAAGGCAAGGGTCAGCCAGAAACCATCAGACAAGTGCAACACGTCCTGCAGTACATCAAGTATTCAACATCTCACTGAGGGACTCGGTAAAGTAATAGTCCTTCTGTTCCGTCCCCGAGACAAAATGTCCTGAGGGTGGAATGATCCGTCACTTTAATTTGGTTACAGCTATTTGGCAACTTTAAAAACAAACTGTACGGTTATTAGCGGATTTCCATAGGAAAAATGAGCTATTGCAGTGGCCCTTATGGTGAGACCCAAGGGCGGGAGTAGCAAATGAGCACCGATCATGGTCCCCAGAACACGTTTTGGGGTGTCATTAAAAATCATATATATGTGTTCGCACTCTAGCGGCCCCATTTTAAGTCCGATTTGGTTCAAATTTGGTACACAAGTTGGTTGTCTACGTCGCTCGGACGAGTTCGTTAGCCGAAAAAATCCAACAATCGGAAGCACGTTTTTTGACCGGAAGTAACTATTTTTTTAGACTTTTCCTATGAGAATGAATTTGTTTTTGCTGTTTTTCTACAAATATAAATGTAGGATGTTATTCTGCACATTTTGTTTTTTTTACGCGACCTTATAGCTCGCTTGGTTCCCTTAAAATCGATCAAAACGTAAAATACCATAGAAGTACCCGGTTCAAAGCCATGTGGTGGATTCTACCGTGGAGGTGGCGTGCGAAGCACGCAATGCATTGCGTATTGAAGATACATCCAATAAGGGGGTTGGAATGCGAAGCACGCAATGTTTTGTATATTGAAGATACTCTCAATACGCGGAATGGCGTGCGAAGCACGCAATGCATTGTGTATTGAAGATACTCCCAATACGGGGGTTGGCGTGTGAAGGACGCAAATGCTTTGTGTATTGAAGATACTCCCAATATGAGGAATGGCGTGCGAACCATTTTGCAGCTATTCAGCACCGTCGTGAATAGACCTATTTCCCAAATTGTCGGTTGAAACCCTAAAACATAGGCTTATAAACTTAATTTTGGAAATTTGCTCAACTCACGTCAGCGGTTCAGCTGCGTGGTCGAATTATTTGATTTTCATCCTCAAATCCTATATTGCAGCTATCTGCATTCGTCAAATAAACTTAAACCTTAATTAGATCCCGACTACTTGATAAAGCTAACACATTTGCTTACTCTTAAAACAAGCATTTCACTTTGCCTCGCTTGTTGGAGCAATATATTTCGGTTCAGGAGAAAATCTACGAAGAGAAGTCGTTTTAAAGGAAGAGATTGAATTTGCCAAGTAACGCCCTCGGGAACATGTGTCGACAGTCGGCACATATGTTCTCTACATTAACAACTTTCCTGTAAGCCATACATCACTCTCTGCACTTTCATACATCACCTGAACTTTGTTAATATCGTACAAACTTTGACTTGGAAAACATTTTAAATACCGTTTATCTCAAGTTTACAATATCACTATCAGCCTTTGCATTATATTTAATGGTTTAAGTATTTTAACTAGGGAAGACTCTTTCCTCCCCCTCCCCCCCCCCACCCACACATATTGTAAGTTTCTTTTAATAAAAGGAGGAGGTATAACCTCTAAGCTTATTTGGTAGGCCTTTGGCTTACTATGCAGGATCGGATTTTATACATTGAAATAAATGAAAAATGTGTAGTACCTTTTTTTCGAATTCGGGTTAGTTTCGTCGCTATCAGCTATTTTGTTTGTTTAAATTTTTTTTTAACTCTCTCTAACTCCTGAAATTGATAAGATATTGAGTTCAAATTTGGTATAACCATTTTGTATATTACGATTTACAAATGTACCAAACACCAAGAATTTATTTCAATAATTTTCAAAATGGCGGACGTTACAGATTTTTAACGTGGATTATCCTGAAAACGGTTAAATTTACAAAAACTATTCGGGGGACCAAAATACTTTTATTTTTTAACGTCAGACAAAATTGTTTTTTTGTCGTAAAGGATAACTGAATTATTGACAAAAAACTGAAAACATAATTTCCTGGTAATTGTCTACAACATCTAAAATAAGCCTAAAACCAACATTTTTTAAATTTCAATCATATTAAAAAATAAGATAAAATCCATTGCTCTGAAATGCATTACGAATTCAAATGTAGTTCTTAACCATTAAAAATGGCGACTAATAGTATGCTTAAACCAATGCTAATTAATGCCATTTCTCTGGATAGGCCTACTGACAAATAATTTCCATTTCAGAGCAATGGATTCTATCTTATTTATTAAATCTACAAGAATTTAAGAAATGTTGGTTATACGCTTATTTTGGATGTTTTAGGCAATTACTAAGAAATTATGTTTTCAGTTAGTTTGTATTTCGATAAATGGCGGAGCCCTCTAGTTTTAATATATTACAGAATATGATAAATATTATTTAAAGTAAATTTAATAAGTAAAACAATTTATATTTCATACAAAGAAATAAATGTATTGTTAATAGTACGATTTAAACTGGTCTAAAACACTCTTATTGTTTTTAACTAATTTTCGTCATAAAAACGTATAGTAATAAGATTTGTATTCCTCTAAAATATAGCAGTAATAGTATTAATGAGATTAGATTATTATTTTAACAAATAAAATAGTATTATTAGAAAAATCCAAGTGATTGTGTTTTCATGGCTGTAAATAAGTCACTTATCAATTTATATAAGATTATGAACTTACCAAAAATCCATTCTGCACTGGTCACTTTCTAGTATATAATTTTCGGATTATCTCTTGTCCTTTGTTTATCCAATGCCAATGCTTTAAACTGAGTATTTTGTAGTTTTGTTCATTGTATGGTAATCGTTTATAAGTTATTTAGGTAATTGAACAACTATTTACGCAATCACTAGATCACTTAATATTTAAAAAAATATGGTTGAATAATTTAAATACTGTCAGTAGAGACAGTTTATCATAGTTTTACAGCCACATACACACTGAGTTATTGAAGTTGGCCTAATCTGCGTTTTTTCAAAAGAAGAAACTCTTCCACAATTTTATCTACATTAATTTCTCGAGTTTCCTGTTGTTCAATATTGAGGATCGCCAAAGTCTGAGGATTGTCTAAGTCTTGATTGACTCATAGTATTTCTCAAATAATTCTTGATAAGCTTTAATTTACAAAAGCTTCTTCTGCCGTTGCAGTCGTCACTGGTAGGGTGAGGTACAGTTGCACCGTTGTGACAAGGTTTACTTACTTCTTACTTCTTAGTTCAAGCGTCCAAGGCTGTTCACCTCGATGGCTCGATGTCTCCGGTATACGTTTGCAGCTAAGGCCCAATGCTAAGTTTCTGTGAGGATCTTTCTGAGCATGGGTTCTTCACCGACATTTTCTTTTAGGGTTTGTCTTTCTTCTATGTGGTAGGTGCAGTGGATGAGTATGTGCTCTAAAGTCTCATCCTCTCTCTGGCATGTTCCACATAATGCACTGTCAGTCAAACCAAATCTGTGGAGGTAATTGTTCGTAATAATATGCCCCGTCCGAGCCCTAGCCGCAAATGTTGCGATTGCTCTCGGAACCGACTTGAAGATTTTGGGGTCGTTTGGTTGTCTCTGAATTTCGAAGTAGACACGGCCGGACGTGCAATTCTGCCATCTCTGTCGCCATTCCGCATTGAGAGACCGATCAGCAGTCTGCTTACAGTGCTGCAGAGAGTAACGTCGTTTCTCACTTGGGCGCATGCTGCATGCCTGGTCAGCTAGAGCGTCTGCCGCCTCGTTACCCGGAATTCCACAATGACTAGGTACCCACTGTAGCGTGATGCTTTTGTTTTTGAGCTGGGTTAGGATGTCGTAGATTTCCGATGTTCTGAAGCTGTAGTGGTTGGACCTGGGGTTTCGAAGGGTCTGCTAAGCTGATCTGGAATCTGTGAGAATGCATATTTTGTTTTCCTCGATCGTCGTGCAGAACTGTAGGGCGGCGTTTAAAGCCAAAAGTTCGGCATTCATGCTAGAAGACGCATCGCAAGGAAACAGGTAAGACTCTCCCAATTGTGGACAGCAGAACGCTCCTCCACCTCGATCATTTATTTTATCGACAGATCCGTCTGTGTAAATTTTCAAATGATCACTGTATTTCTCGTTGATAAGTTCCAATGCTGCGCATTTAAGTAGTATCGGCAAGTCGCGCTTGGTAAGTGAGTCTGGGATATCCAATTCAGCTTTTATTTCCGGCAGTGACCAAGTTGGTTGCGTAATAACTATAGGTATAGGTTCGGGCTTAAGTTCAGCCATCTCCGGTCTTGGTTTATTTCTGCAGTTGAAAAGGGATGGACGAACATTGTTGCCTCTATCGAAGTCAAAGCCGATTATATCTGGGTACGCCATCATTTGAAAAAGCTTGTTGCTCATCATCATATGAATGTACAAATCAATAGGTTCAACGCCTTTGGTTAGCTATTGATATGTAGAATATGTGACAAGGTTTGGAAAGCTACTTAAGAGCAAATTATTTTCTTATCAGCAATTTTGCTATATTACTGACAGTTTTTTTTTGCGGCAATCTCATCTGATAACGGTGACCTGAATGACAATATTCTCCCGTTAGCTGGTCGTTGATGTCATCAGGATACTTATTTATGAGGACAATTGCTTTTTCTGTAATATCTTTCTCAGGAAGTTTTGTCAAGTTTTCCGACCTCAAAAAAGAAAAGTTTTCGACTACCATTTGTAAACTAGAGAACGTGTTTTGTATCTGATTAATTGCAATATCCAATTAGGCATTAAATATTTTTACTTCAAACGATTTTATAGTTTTAACAATTCTATGATCAGACGCTAGTTCATAAAAAAAAACGCTTCACAATTCTCTGTCGAGTTTTCTTCATTTCAGTAGATATATTACAACTTTGTGCAAACTGCGTTGATTCAGAAAGAAACTCTGAGAAATTTGCCCTTAACTCTTGTACACTTTTCATTGCTCAAAAAGTAACAGGCTTTCTCCAGATCCACTGACACTGACTTATGCTGCAAACTGTGCGAGGCCGTATTAATAGCATTCAAAATTTTGCTTTCAAGGGGCAACATTAGAATGAAGCCAAACGAGACAATGTGTTTCCTCAAAGCTACAGCTTCATCCACCTCTGTTTTTTCACTAAACAGAATTATTTTGGTCAAACATTTGACTATAGCTTGGATGTCGTTTTTCATCGCCAAGAGACAATCATGTCGTGACGCCCACCTCGTAGTGCATACTTTTTTAAGCTTCAACTTTTTTTCAAAGACTCCTCTTCCATAGTTTTAGTTAGGCTTTGCCAACGAGGTAGACTTCCACTGAAGTAGACATATATTTGTTGAACTAAGTCATAAAACTGACTCACCTCAGAGATATTGGAGACTGAGAATCGTTAAGGACAAGGTTCAGGTTGTGAGCAGCACAATGTACATTGTCAGCTGTTGGAATTATATTCTTGATCCTCGTTTGCAACCCTGAATACTTTCCACTCATGGTTGATAGCTGCATTACTTATCTACCAACGATTAAACAATACACATACTTCGTATCATGAGTCACGGGCTAAATAGAAATTACTCAGGCAATTCTTGCCTTAGACCTATAGTTTGTATACAGAACTTGGCGTCTGTACCCCGGCAACCTGCTCCTTACGGTCTGATTCATGACATTAAATAATAAATACTGCTCTCTAAAAAAATAATGGTTATTGCAGTTTTGGATGCACAATCATGTCTGCGGACATTTAGCTTATTTTAGTAATTTTTTGACAATACTTACTTAAAAACCCGGTCACGGCTCGCGGGGCCCCCCCCCCCGCACTGCGGGCCATGAGGGCCCGCTATCGCCGCCACTGAGAAGGAACACTGAAGGAATATCGACAACCTAGTCAAATTGAACAGAATTGCTACCCAAAAAGCAATCCGGAAATAAACTCCCTTAAATCGTCCAATCACAGAAAGTCTGTAATACTTACGTTTCGAAAAATGTGGCAACGCTGTCGTACTTACCGGCTCATCAAGATGGCTGAAAGTTTGTTCATTCGCCTATGCAACTTTTGGTTTTGTTGTTTGTTTTTTGATATCTGTTTTGTAATGTTAATAGTTGATTTGCCGCTGTCAGTGAAGAGTATACGCTCATTATATTTTAAAGGAAACGTTATGTTTGTTCCTTTCCTTTTGAATTGACTGTCACACTCGTCTGCAATAATAGTTCACCTCCAAATTTGACAAAAGATTGCACGGACAACCTGTTTGCAGGCAGATCCAATTCGAGGCGAACGAACGCTTTCGTAACTCTCGCCGACGAAGGAGAAGGTTCGAAGCGTATCCGCTGCACTACACGAAATATTTAAACTCGCAGGGATTCGCAGCGCTCTCATGCAGGCAGTGACAATCGGGGACGGGGAGGGGTAATTAATGAGATTGGGCTGGCAGCGCACGGAGCGGGCCGTAAATCAGAATGTCGGAACCACCTGCCCCCTCCGCCCTACGCCCCCCCGAGTACACAACATTTGTCAATATATGCCCTCATTATAGTATTGTGTCGCGTACTAACCATTTCGAGTCAACTTTGTTGGCGTTTATACTGATTGCCGATATCTGACCCGTAACTGCATTAGCTTATATTTGAATAATATTTCACGTGTTTTGCAGGTTATTTTACGAATTATAAAAAAGTTTGACAGAAAAGGTAATACCGACCGTGCATTGTTCCGATTAGTTGATTGTTGAATAACGTATATTGCGTGACTTAGAGGGACATTAAGGTGTAATTTTTGGACCAATATAATGTAAAAAAGTTACTATGTATATATAGTCTGGGGCACGCTTCGTTTTCAGACAATTCGTCATTTTGTATATTTTTAATATTCATATCTTAACCTTACAGTATTATGACGAACACCGTACGTCGACTCATTTATATTGTAACCGATGTACGACGAACTCTATACGTCGGTTGAGATTTTTTAGTCAAGTATCGTTGTTAAATAAACAATAGCCGAAGAACAAATAATTATTGGTAGCATACCTTGTCAAAAGTAGTTCGTGTTTTCGTTTCTTCTTACTTGTTGCTACAGCTGTTTCGCCTCAACTGAAGGCATCATCAGGCGTAGCACGCTTACATTAACATCTTCCATTGAGGCGAAACATCTGAGCAACAAGTGAGAAGAAAGAAAACCGTGAACTACTTTTAACAAGGTATGGTAAAACCAATTTAAATTCCGTAGTTTGAAAGGCAAACAACATAATTAGTCATATCCTGTCAACTTTAAATCGAGACATACACTGTTTGCTTTACTTCCGCCTTCATACCACAAACGGCTATATATTGGTTATGGAATTTAAGGCTCGGCCGGAGTGAAAACATATTTCTGAGTTGACTGCAAGCTCTCCAAGTGGCAGAACTGTACACTACCAGCATTTAGTTTGCTAATGTTTCACTCTTCCGCTAGCAAACATAGAGCAGCTTCATAAAGGCGGAAAATAGAGGGTCACAGACGTAACACTGACTGTAAAAACACTAAAATGCGCACGCGTGACAATTTATGGTAGTATGTCACATTAAACACCGTTTTCTCTCACATATTGAACATTAATTGATATTTTATTTTTCTAGTATTCTTCCGCGAACAACAAGTTGATGTGATAACCACCAGAGTGCAGGCTAAACACTCGAGTAGGAACACAAATTCGGCGCGTACAGGTTCGACAATAACGTGGATTTTTCGTCATAAATTATCAAAAATTACTGAAATTACAGTTTGAAAGATAATTAAACTTCGAATGAGGTGATCCTTTTACATTTTTGATATTTGCATAATTGAATGATAAAAAAAATTGATTTTGAGATGAGTCGAAGAACAAATTTAGTTAAAAACAAATTTTGAAAACTAAAAGATATCCACATTTGGACTGCCGTAATCTTTAAAATGACACATTTAGAAAACTTTCTGTTCATTATTACCCGTTTGATTATTTTATCTTATTACCCGTTTAGCACTATGGGAGTTGAAATTCAAGATGGTGGCTGGGTATGCCGAACCTTAATTAATAACTTTAAGGGTTAAAAGGGAAAACGAAATATTTATAGAACCACTTTTTGTCTCATAGCCGATTTTCTCCTGCAAGCACAGTGATATTAATTTGGCACTATGTTTTCAGAACTCAAACCCTCTAATAATTAGAACTAAACACATATTTTATAACGCATTTTGTGGTCCGAAGTTCGGTACCTCTAAAATAAACGTTGTCTTAAGCCCGGTTTACACGCTACGATAAATCGTAACAACTTATCGTAACAATCGAATCGTTACAATGTTTATCGTTGCGTGTAAACAGGACATTGTAGCGATTTATTGGAATAGGATTGGATGGTTGGAGCCGGCCGGCATCAATTTTTGCGAATCGTAACGATAAATTGGAACGTGTAAACGGTAGCGGCCATTTATCGCTACGATTTGACTCGGTTTGCATGGGCCGTTCACCGGAAAGGTTGTCGCACTAGTTCGTTGATTCCGTTTTTCGTGTTTTTTTTTTTTTTTTTTTTTAGTTTGTGTTGTTTTTATTCAATTAATAGGAAGGCAGCTCAAACTTCTCGAGAGTTCTTGTCTGAATTTATTTAACTATATCGGAGTTTTACCTGCTTGTGGCGCATTAAGAGCAAAGCATACTCAGACAGGAATAAAAAAGACCTTGCGTACATAGCGCTAGTTCAAAAATACAAGAGGATCGATTGGCAGGCAGAAACACTGTTGTTAAAAAGATTAATGCATTGCGTACGGTTTATAAGAAGGAACTATCAAAACTTAAAAATTCGTCAATGAAGATTGGACAAGAAATCGTTGCATGTAAACAGTACTCGCACTTTCGATTTATTTTAACCCGGCTTTATTCTGTGCTATTTATTTATCTCCCCATCTGCCCAGAAATTTACCTTCTTAAAATCTTCACTTTCATACTTATGATTACGTCCTGATCAGGATTGTATCAGTCGCAATTTCAATTTCAAACTAAACAATGAAAAGTTGAACACGTGAGAGGAAAGTATAGGCGCGCACAGTCAGCTGATTCACAGCTGCCAGCTGTTGTAAATAGTACAATGCCCAATCTGCGCCACGTCAACTACTGTATTTAGTAAGCCTTCTGTATACACTACTACATCATCGGAATTCTGATTTGTAATCAAGGGGGCGTTGAACTTGGATTTGGAAATATAATTAGAAATGATTGCAACAGAACAGTCAAGAGGTTGCAAATATGCGAGGCGTTAGATTTTCAGTAAAATAAACAGGAAAAGTGCGAGTTTGACCCCGTCACCGCTGGTCTGCTTTTAAGCAAAATTTTATTAGCGACTCTTCTTAGCAAAGAATACTCAACTTACTAAACTAAACAACGAACATGACTGGGAGACATTTAACTCTTAATTAGCGAATTTCCATAGGAAAAGTTACCTATTGTACCTTATGGTAAGACCCAAGGTCGGGAGTAACAAATGAGCACCGATCATGGTCCCCAGAACACTTTGTGGTGTCATTAAAAATCATATGTATATTTGTATATATGTGTTCGCACTCTAGCGGCCGCATTTTAAGTCCTATTTGGTTCAAATTTGGTGCGCATGTTGGTTGTCTACGTCGCTCGGACGAGTTCGTTAGCCAAACAAATCCAGCAATCGGAAGCACGTTTTTTTTACCAGAAGTAACTATTTTTTTAGATTTTTCCTACGAGAATGAATTTGTTTTTGAGTTTTTTCTACAAATATAAATGTAGGATGTTATTCTGCACATTTTGTTTTTTTACGCGATCTGATAGCTCGCACGGTTCCCCCAAAATCGATCAAAACATAAAATACCATAGAAGTACCCGGTTCAAAGCCATGTGGTGGATTCTACCGTGGGGTTGGCGTGCGAAGCACGCAATGGTTTGTGTATTGAAGATACTCCCATTACGGGGGTTGGCGTGCGAAGCACGCAATACATTGTGTATTGAAGATACTCCCAATATGCGGAATGGCGAGCGAATCATTTTGCAGCTATTCAGCAACGTCGTGAATAGACCTATTTCCCAAATTGTTGGTTGAAACCGTAAAACATAGGCCTATAAACTTAATTTTGGAAATTTTCTCAACTCACGTCAGCGGTTCAGCTGCGTGGTCGTATTATTTAAATTTTTAAATAACTATTGGATATGAAAAATAGTCAGGATACTTGTAATAAGGTCAAAGAACATTGTTTCATACCATTGCACCCCCCCCCCCCCCC